>OY747137.1:1740860-1861335 GCA_963556465.1 Berberis vulgaris | reverse complement strand
GGATACGGGCAGACAACTCTATGAAAGATTGTAATTTTCAGGTTGATTTATTTAATAAATGTCCGGGAATCTTAAAAATCCGTTTGCTCTGAAAAATTGTACTAGGAATAATTTTTTTTGAAAAAGAATAAATTGAGAATGGGAAATTCAAACATCTTTAAATTCTTTTGATCAATGGAGCTGAATGGACTCAAACCCAATGTGCTGAATGAGGTCATTTTGGTTAAGAAAGTATCAGAAATAATGCAAAATAAAATAAACAAACTAGTTAATTAACCAAATCACCAGAAATAAAAAAGGCATATTGATAGAAAAATAACTTGGATAGTTGATATTGAAATTTGATTTACAATAACAGTAATCGTCAAAGTAGCCAATCTTTCGCAATGAGAAGGCTAACACTGAAGTTACATCAAGAAGTTCTAAATAAAGACTTTCCTCTTGAGGAGAACATTTGTTCAACAAAACTATCCATGGTGTCTTGTTCAAACAGGATGGTAGACTCGCCAATTCTTTGAGTGTAGCGGCTAAAAACTTCATCTACAACATCATTTCCGATTCCAAAATGTTCTTGATGAGTTGCTCCAAGCCAGCTCTGACATGGGAATTGCAGGTTTTCGGGTTGTAGAGTGCATTCTTCATAGGGTTACTTATTGTAATGGTTTTCTCTATAGTAAAGCTTCATTTGCTTGTATTAACATCTCCAGCTCCATAGGTGTTGGGTAGTATATCGGCAAGTTGAAGGAATCAATTTTTTCTTCACTTACTAAACCCTGCATTCAGAAATTCAATTCAATATCAGGATAAAACATAAATAGTGTGCTTAGCAGTTAGCTAGCTTGTGATTTTCTTGTGCTTTACGGCGCCATAGCATGCAATACTAATTAAAGTAACTGCTTTTCGGTTGGGCATATTCTAAATTACCCAGATGCAAAACCCATAACCACCCCCATCAAGTTGTAAACTCTATACAATAGGTGTGCGCATAAGTTTTAAGTTAAGCATGACTTACAAGCCAGAGTGACAGAATTATGCTTTGTACAAAGAAAAAAAATATGTAGAAAGGAGTATAATTATAAGCATTGCCGTATACTTATTATTCCTTTTCATTCAATCAATAAACTAGATTAGAAAAAATAAGAGAAAGGTGTGAAACAAAGAAGATATTTACAGGTTGTGATAGCGAATGTCATCTAATCTAACTTGATAAGAAGACATAGGCGATGATTCTAGAAATCCAGTTTAAAGCTTTCTGACATTGAGTTACTGGTCTCACTAAAAAAAAAAAACTACTCAGCCTGGTCTTTGTGCCTGATTAATGCTTGGGGAGGGTGTCCAACACGTCAGTGCCAACTCTACCCCTCTCTCCATGAAATAAAAAAAAAAAAAAAAAAAAACCAAGTAGTAAATAAAAATGAAAGGTTCACTTAAAACAAGCTTATCTTAAAATTAAATAAAATAAGATTGAATTAAATTAAAAATGGAAGGTGAATCACATGAGAAATTTGACATAAATAGGAAACATATTTTTGAATTACCTTTTTTGCCATATCCATGAAAACACAACCTAAAATCTCCTTCAACAAGCAGATAAAGCTATGGATGGGAGGGTCCCATTAGGGATTGCAGGAACCACAAGTGTCATGAGACCTTCAGGTGCTACCTCAAGTGCCCTAGCTTCCAAAAAGGACAGCATATCCTTAGCAAATTGAATTGAATAAGCTTCAAAGAACATCATCTGGTGCATTTGAGAATGGATCCTCCTTTGTTCCATGCAGGGGAGTTTTTTTCTCCAAGTCCTTTGGGGACACTAGAGAGCCAATGGAGTGTATAAGTAGAGCACACAAAATGGAGCGAACCCTTCGGGAATAATCTACCATAGAAGGAACCTGGTGAGCCTACTGCAAAGTACTGCCTATCAGATGGTAGAGTTGCAAAAAGGGTGTTGAAGTCGTTGGACGCCTGGTCATTGAAGAATACAACAAATTCCGGGGGACTAGACTTGCTATTGAGAGAGTTGTACTTGTGTTTGACGGCTTCTATGATGGTTTGGACTGCAATGAAGGTGTTAGGTCCTACTGAACAACCCAAGTCTGCAATGCAAAATGGGGTTGTAGAGATGACTAGTTTGGCATCGAGGTTTGTTGCTATTGCTTCATTCACCATTGCCTTGGAGACATCCAAGGCTGCTCTCTACATAAACAAAAATCAAAAAATTTCTTATCAAAATATTGTCAAAAATTATGCTAAAAAACATGATAACCTGTAAAAGTTATTAAAAAAAAAACCTGATAAGAGGAGTTCTTTGCATAGCTATAAGGACCATTTCCTCCAATCATGCATATTGATTCACAAATGTTCTTCTCTACTTCCATGATGTTTGGTACACTGTAAAAACTAGCTAGTGTTCCCATTTTATAGGAAAAGTAGAGTGAGTTGCACGCGCCTTGCACATGTTTTTCTTTATATTGAAAACTGCCTAATCTCGTATAAGAAAAATTAATTTATACCATAAAGAGGAATGGTGAAATCCACAAAATGCATTTTATAGTTAGTGCTATAACAATCATTATGTGGTAAAAAAGATATATTCTTTAGGTGATGGAGATTGTACACAAGTTGCCATGTGCTATAACGTGTTGAGTGGGGATGAGAAAAATGTATATGAATTGATGTTCGAGTGTTTGTACTGTAGTCTTCGACATTTTCTAGTGTAAGGATCCTACCTTAAAAGCAAACCCTAATTTAATACACCCCTAAGGCGAAGATAAGAGCATAACATGGATGAAGAATGTTCATATCAAGCCATTTTGATTCCTTGTGTTGTCATCAGAAAAGATATAAGGATCATTTGGATTTTTATTTTATGGTATGGAATCTGTTGTCAAGAATTAGTGTGGCCAGAAAGGAGAATCGAAACATTCTTACTTAAACTCCTACTTAGATTCTTAATAAGCTTCCGAAAAAAGCAAATTTAGATCTATCATCGGCATGCTAGAGCTTGTAATATATATGGTTGATAAGCTCTTAAAATCTCAATATTAACTACCTAATAGACTTTTTCTATTTATTCTCTTTATTGATTTTCTCTCATTAATTAACTTTCTTTAATGAAATTAATTACTATGTAATAGAAAAGAATATGAATCATTAAACTTCTTTCTCTTTTGTTTTCCTGAATTCTTCACTCTAAGGCTCTGAGCAGGGAAACAAATTTTTATTCAGGATCTAAAAGCTCTCTCCATAACCAAAAAAATTCAAAGCTCTTCATCCATGACGACAACAAATAAAAAATTGTGCCTCTTCTTCTTCAATCCATTTTCTCCATCCAAATATCGCTATTTCTATCACATCTTGTGTCCGGATTTGGTTCATCAATTCGAATAAACAAATAGAAGCTATAAGGGGGGATATGCGCAATTTATCAAACAATCGGTTTTATTTTATTGTTTGTGTGTATGGATCGAACTTGGCGTGAAGAATTGTTGGAGACGAGAAGTTTGATTTGATTTTGATTCTTTTACATATTATTTAGTTTTATGAAGATATTATTTTGTATTATTAAGAAGTCAATAAAAAATCAAAATCAAATCAAATTTCTCTTCTCTAGTTCTTTACGCCAAGTTCTATCCACACATTATAAAATAAAATAAAATAAAATAAAATAAAATAAAATAAAATTGAATCGATTGTTTGATAAATTGCCTATGACCCCCCTTTATAGCTTCTATTTGTTTACTCGAATTGATGAATCAACTCGGGACACAAGATGTGACAGAAATAACGCTATCTGGATGGAGAAGATGGATTGCAGGAAAAGAGGCACAATTTTCGATTTTTTTTTGTCGTCATTGATCGAGAGCTTTGACTTTTTATTTATTTATTTTTTGTCGTGGAGAGAGGTCAGGTGAGGCATGTGAGGGTCGGCATCGTCGTGGTCTGGATCTGGTGTGAGGTGAGTCTAGTGAGAGAGGTCTGGTGAGGGTCAGTGTCGCCCGGATCTGGTGTGAGGGTTGGCGTCGTCGTCGTTTGGATACCACTGTTGATTTGGCGCGTAGCAAGCATTCAGACTCGATCCAAGAACAAAGTCTTCCTTTTCCGCCAGGTTTTGAACCTCGCACTGAGCACCTTGAGGGAAGACTGTCCACGCCTGTTCACTTGGGAGCTCCACTTGGTTTTGAAACTCCTTTGAATGAACAACAGCCTACTAAAGGCACCTCTAATAAGCTCATTGGGATTATTTCAGGGGAGTGTCCAAGGACCAAGCGAGGATGTGATCTTAGTGTTTCAGGGCGTCGTCCAGGCCAATAAGAGCTTAGCAGTGATGAGGACGAAGTTCGTTCAACATTCAGAGATATTGACAATATTGTTGGGGTGGATCTCAGTCAAGATGAAGATCGGGCCTTGGGCATGGTGCAAGCTTTGTTTTCAGGATGAGTCACTTTCTCGCCTTTTGAATGGTGAGCAGTGGTTATCGGATTTTTATGGTTTGGATTTTTTCATGGTGGCCTTGGACATGGTGCAAGCTTTGTTTTCATGACAAGTCTCTTTCTCGCCTTTTGAGGTGTGTTCGTGCTTTTGGTGGAGGTTTGTCTTGCTTGAGGGTTTAGGTTTTTCTTCGTGGGGCTTTAATTTTCACTGCTCTTTTTTCAAGGTTGTGGGTTGGCGCTTGATCAAGCCTATTTTGGTTGTTTTTTTAGGAATTGGCGTGTTGGGTTTTTTGTCGTGGCTTTCCCCTTGCTTAAGGATTGTGCCATTCTGTTTGTTATTATCTTTCCCCTTTTAATAAAAATCTTCTTATTTGACAAAAAAAAAAAAAAGAGTTTTCAGTGTGAAGAAGTTTGTTTTCCCTCCTCATAGCTTGGCGTGAAGAATTCAGGAAAACAAACTAGAAAGAAGTTTAATGAGATTCAGAATCTTCCCTATTACATAGTAATTAATTTTATTTAAAAAGTTAATGAGAGAAAATCAATGAAAATAATAAGTAGAAAAGTCTATTAGGTAGTTAATATTGAGATTTTATGATTTAATCCGAAGAAGAACTTACCAACCATATTGCAAGCTCTAGCTTGTGGTATCGGGACTCAATTACAACCACAAATATACCAATCTCCAAAAATTGAGAGCCCACAAGTACAACATTTTGTCTACCTTCATATTCATATATCTGAGGGTGCGATATCTTCAAGGCGGTTTATCCAATCAATGTTATAATTTATTTATTTATTTATTTGTTTTTATAGCGTTTATTTTTCAATGAATTAGCCACGACACACCGTCTATTTTTTTTTTTTTCATAGAAAACGTGTTAGAGTAATACTATTCTAATTATTTAGATATTAAAAAAGAATCTTGATTTTTTTTTTCTTAAGAAAAATGATTCTTTAATAAGAAACTCAAATAGAATATATTTAGCAATGCACAACTAACATGAGTTTGGCATAAAATAGTAACAAAGCAGAACAATATGGAAAACTTGTTGCTTTATATATATATATATATATATATTATTTTATTTTTTATTTTTTATGGCCTAGTCCCTCCCACCCTAGATGTTGTCGACAGGGTTCGAATTCTGGACTTGTGATTACATTCGCCTCATGCTTATCGCTGAGCTGATATCCATTGGCGAAAACTTGTTGCTAAACCATATTCCCTGTAAGCAATTTCAATGATTCTAAAGTTTAGTGAGCAACCATTGTTATTTACCTCAATAAATCCATGTTCGATAGATATGCTTTGTCTAACAACTGATATATTACCTTGTCTAACAACTTCAGCTTTTGAAAAACATGTTATATTTAAGGGTTATTGATGGGTACATTTAGTTTATCATAATTGAGTTTTGGATCCCATAGTCAAAATAACCCTATATTTAACATGGTATCACTAACCTTGTAGCTAAGTATTTTTGGGCTTTCTCCAAGCTTTTAAAGTAAATGGATATTTGACATTCTTATGCTTTTTGTCACAAGTAAATTTCAATTTTTATGCAATTTATACTAAAACTTGTTGTTGCGTCCAGATCCATTCCCATTGATTATTGACCTGCAAAAATGAAAAACAGTGAGCCAAGGACCACCGCTGTGGTGGCTGAAGGCACTCTGATGCTAAAGTTAAATGACTGAGAAAAGATAAATGTAGACTATAAATTAGATTTTAAGTGCGTACCCTTCTCATCCCCTTCGTTCAGCTTATATAGCGAATGTTCCACTCTTTCACTGACTCTACTATCGAGGCATGAGTTAATGGGGTTGAGAGTTGTGCAAGTGGATTCAAAGCTTATTCGTCCATGGCTGAGTTACATTCGACACTTGCCTTTGTTTGGAACTTAATACTTAATGGGGTTGAGAGTTGTGCAAGTGGATTTAAAGCTCGTGACAGCTCAAAGGTCTTTGTTTCAGACTTTATTGTTCTGAGCCAAGCTCCAAGATTTGTACCATACTATACTCGCATAATTTGGGCTTTGACGTCTGACTTACGGGTTGAACAATGATTAGACTGCTTGGACTTGCTTAAGACCGCTTTGAGGCATTTTCGTATTAGGGTTAACATATGGGACGTGTACATCAGTGATCAGATAACTCTTTAATGTTTCATCACTTCTTTTATAATTCTATCAATGATTTTATTTTATTTTTTTGCTTTTGTACACTATATGAATGATTCCTGACAATGCTTCACTTTCAGGGGGCTCTATTGAGGCGTGTTGAGTTTGGGACCAAACAATTGATGACATCTGTGACTAACTTTCAAGTGAAAGTGATCCATGATTTATTTTCAGTGGAAAGAAAACGAAACAACTCCAGATGATTCTTTGGTCCCCCAATCAATCACACAACACTACACTACATTAGTGTCAACAGCAATATAGAAAAAAAGTATAATAAAATAGTTAATTCAGGTAATGTATATCTCATGTTTTTAAGCTTGAAATGAGCTTGAAGACATCAGATTATTATAAGTTATCTCTAAGCATCAATTAACAAACTTGATTACTTATCAAGTCTACATGTGTTATATATGTTGTTTGTGTGTTTTTAGGCACCCAGAGCTATTAAAACACCCAACTATGTGAAACTTAACCAAAAAAAAAAGGGTAATTGACCCTTTTTATCTATTTAGTAATTCATGTCCGAAGGTTACATAACTGATCTTATAGAGTTTATCAAATCAGGCTCGAAGGTTACAATATTTTGCTACTTTCACTTCACTCTGATTTAAGCAACTACATTTAATACCTTGAGGCTTAATGTGCTCCTAATAATCAGGTGACAACTCACATTCTAAGTGGTGAGTCTCAAACCTGCCACCTTTCACAAAGAGAGTGAATGTTCGACCAACTGAACTACAACCAACTCTATAAAACTGATCAATATGCTTCAAGTGACATACTGTCCCTAATACAAGATTTGTTGATACGTCGAGATGCATAAATCTATATGTTTGCAAAATAGATGCTAGATCATCGATTGGGATTGAGGTGGTCCTCTAGATAGGGACTATTCACTATATACACTGGTCCTGTTTTGCGCATTCCATTTATATATAGCACTCTTATTCACTTTAAAACGCACCCAAAAAACAAAAAGCTAATAATTCAAAATTATCAAGAAATGTTTGATTATGTTATGAAGATAAAGGGATTACATATTACTGTGTAATCACCTTATCTAAGCTTTGGGATTGTCTAACTGGCGAGGAAACGCGTGAGGGGGCCCCCTTGAGATGTGTGCAGTTGCACATCTCGAGAGGGATGGAGGGTTCGCGCATTTCCTCGCACGTTTCCTCGCCAATTAGAATTCCCCCTAAGCTTTAAGATACCAAAATCCACATTACCACTTTTTTGCACACTGACTTGAGAATTGAACTAATTCGAAACTTTTCGAACACTTCATGGACTATGCTTCTTTCACCTGAATGCGAAAATAACAATTTATCAGTCACGTTTCCTATTCTAACTGATGGAAAAGTGCTATATTCTTTTGACAACTTTCTGCATTTGGTAAGAGCATCTATCTATAGTAGTTGTATGATTCATCATAAAGTCATCAAATAATGCATACAAAAGCCTAAACCTTTTCGTCTTAGTGCGCCTTTTTCATATGGCGCATTAAGGCATTGGCAGTTATAAAGTCGCGCTTCTTTCCATTTTGCTTCTTGTTGTTGGGGTGGGGGTTAGGATGCAAAAAAATGCATTGCAGATTGCAGAACAATTTATCATTATGTGCTGTTACTGATATTTTAGATGCCCAATTCAAGCTTTTTTTTTTAAATGGAGCACTATGAACACTGAATTATCTGCTTGTACTTGAGGCTGGCTACAGTCATGAGAAATGTCAGTTGATATGATCATTGCTCACTAATGGAGCACTATGATCACTGAAGGACTTTGCTGAAATGCAATATGCACATGTTGGTCTGACGCGCGCCAACGTTTTCTGAATGTGGTTTTATCTGCAATGCTATTCAACTGAAATGTCGAAAATTACCAAATGCAATATATTCAAGACTCGCAATTACTTCTGTCGCTTTTACAGTTTACAGTCTTTACACTCTCTCAATATGGAAGTATTCTAACCTGTAGAGTAAATGTAACACTTTCCTTTTATAGGCCAATGACTTTCACTGCTAAGTTATCTCTTTGTTAGATATTTACTTAAGTATGTTATGAGGAACAAGTTCTTACTTCCCTAGTAATGATGAATTCTGTCATAGTTATCTTGGGGTTACTTCATTTTCGCCAATTCTCTTTGTCCGAGCCTATGGGCCAAATTCCCTATTTTTCGGACTAGTTAGACCTCCTTCATTTGTTATCCTGCGTCGAATCCTCTATTTCTTTTTGTGTTGTGGTACACAGATATACCAGATTTGGTAGCCACACTATGGATGCTCAAAATTCTAACTTCTCCATTCTTTCATCCCATCAATGACTTTTCGAAACGAAGTGGTTGGTTATGGAGCGCAATCCAAACCCTGTTCGAAACATCGTATGTCTCCTCTAGTTGTCATCTTGAGAAACTATATAGTCCTCTCAAATAGACAAAACACCAAACAAGTTGAAAAAACAGTCGATAGTTCACACACGATGGGACGATAAGTTGGGTTTTCATTGAATGTTGACAAGGAAAGCTGGTTTTTAACCATTAAAACGTTATAAAGAATTGTTTGTGGTACACCAATTACCCTAATTTGACATTGATCTTCCAACTGTTTCTCCAAGTAAGGAATGTGATTTATCGAAATATGTCAAAATTTCATGAAATATTTCATAGTTTGAAGTTATCGAAATTTTTTTCAATTTGAAATATGTCAAAAATTTCTTATGAAAAGAAATAAATATTTTAATCTTCATAAATTTTAACATGCTATAATGTTTTTTTAGTATCAAAAGTTTGTTATGTGAGTGATTCTTATATATTATGTAGTCGTGACACTACGAGTTGTGTGAGACTTTTTATGTAGTATTTAAAAGTTTAAAATTCATAACTTATATTGTTAAATTAGAAATGACAATCGAAATTTTAACATTTTTTCTACACAAAACAAAATATTTCAATTAATACTTCTCAAAATCAAAAACCGAAATTAACTCGAAAACGAAATCACAGTCCTTGTCTCCAATTAAGCACCATCAATGTTCCGTGTTGACAAGACAATTAAATATCTTTTTAAGGTAATGGATGGTACCTTGATTAGATAAGAACAGGGCGGAGCCATGATTGCTGACAAAGGGGGGCAAAAAAAAGTTTGAAAAGATCAACTTACCCCTAAGCGTCGTTTTCCGAACCAAAAGAAGATATTTTTTTTTAACTCCCAACAAACCCACCCTCACCAACCCTCTCACTTTTTCTTCTTCTCTTTCTCTTATATTTGTTCTCCCTCACAAACCCTCTCACTCTGTAATCTCTCAACTCCGCCTATCATCTCACTCCTCTTATAATTTCATTCCCAATTCGCTCAACTTCGTAGCAGTTGGCTATATCGAACCCTGAAACGCGAACATATCGGTAGCAGAGATTTGTATAGAAAGGAGGGGGGCGAATAACCTGAACTTTTAAAATAATCCATAATTTAATTTTTAATGGAGTCAAGAGTCAAGATTATATACAAAAGGGGGCAACCTAAACTTTTAAAGGGGGCAATATAAAAAAATGAGTAATTTAGTGAAATTTTTCAAAAAGATAAGGGGGGCAACTGACCCCCTTAGCCAAGGGGTAGATCCGCCCATGGATAAGAATCAAATACTTGGATATTTCAATGTGAACAACAGGTTGTCGGCCCTGTTTGCTTATACATTTCGTTTAGTATCCAAAATTAACGAACACACCGGTCGACATGCTTGTAAAAATGATCTTAAAAAATTGTGCCATTTTGATGGGAAAACAATGTTTCATCATGTATGAATATTTGATATTATCTGTATCTAGAAACTAAGAATAAGTCTAGCCAGCTTTGTTTAGTAGCATTTTTTTTTTTTTTTTTTTTTTTTTTTTTTTTTTACATTTTTTACCTATTTTTTTTAAAACACAACCACAAACACTATCTATAGAAGATGTAGAATTGTAAAAAAAAATCCAAAAAATGTCAAGAAAATGCTAGCTAGAATTGTGCCGAACACTTAGATAGTTCTGTGATCTATGCTCGCCCTTAAAAAAATTTTCCATTTAGAATTTAGCAAAGTTTCAATCAATTTGTTCAAACCTGAAAATATCTGAAGATCCAAAGACAAGAAATTTGTTAGCTCCGACCAATTACTCTGTGGTGTCCACACAACACATAAACTTGAATGCTTTTCTAGCACTGGTGCGGGTGCAAATAACCTTCAACACTATGTTATCTCTTTCATAAATACTTACTTAAATATGTTATGAAAAACAAGTTCTTACACCATGAATATCCTAATATAGACTTTCTTACTTCATAAAATAATAGTAATGATGAATTCCGTTATAGTTATCTTGGGGTTACTTCATCTTCACTAATTCTCCTTGTCAGAGCCTATGGGCCGAATTCCCTATTCTTCCGAGTAATTTGACCTCCTTTATTTGTCTTCCTGCACCGAATCCTGTTGTCTATTTCTTTTCGTATGGTGATACTTAGATATACCAAATTTGGTACCCACACTATGGACGCTCGAAATTCCAACTTCTCCATTTTTTTCATCCAATCAATGACTTTTGGAAACGAAGTTGTTGGTTATGAACAATCCAAACCCTGTTCGAAGAACCTTTCTAGAGAGCCAAGCCCACAGCGCCAGGCCGACCCATTACCATCCATCATTTTAGAGATGCTGAAAATGGATCCATCTCTAGGATGATGGATGATGATGGACAGGCCTGGTGCTGTGGGCCTGGCTCTCTAGAATAAGTGTCGTTCGAAACATCATATGTGTCCTCTAGTCATCAACTTGAGAAACTTTATATGGTCTTCTCAAATGGACAAAACACCAAACAAGTTGGAAAAAAAGTCGAGAAATGCTAGGAAATCATGTTTTGTAAACATGTTTTACAACCAGGATGACGTGTCATGATCTGGAAAGAATGATGAAATCTTCAAAGATTTTATGTGTATTTCAAAATTGTAAAAAAACTCCTCTAACGATGCCACATCATCATGGTTACGAAACATGTTTACAAAACATGGTTTCCTAGCCTCACTCAAAAAAGTCATAGTTCACACACAATGGGACAATATGCTAGGTTTTGATTGAATGTTGACAAGGAAAGCTGATTTTCAACCATTAAAAATTCATGAAATATATTGAAATTTCATGAAATATTTTCTATTTTAAAGTTATCGAAATCTCTTTCAAAATTCAAAAATTTTACTGAGAAAAGAAATAAATATTTTAATCTCCGTATATTTTAACATGTTATAATGTTTTTTTAGTATCAAAAGTTTATTATGTGATTGATTTTTATGTAATATGTAGTTATGACACTACGAGTTGTGTGAGACTTTTTATGCAGTATTTAAGAGTTTAAAATGCATAACTTATATTATTAAATTAGAAATGACAACCGAAATTTTTATATTTTTTCCTACATAAAACAAAATATTTCTTAAAATTGAGGAACCGAAATCAACTCGAAAAACGAAATCATAGTCCTTGTCTCCAAACACCATCATTGTTGCGTGTTGATGAAGCAATTAAATGTCTTTTTTAAGGTAATTGATGGTACCTTGATTAGATAAGAATCAAAGACTTGGACATTTCAATGTGAACAAATTGTTGTCACACTATTTGCTTATACACTTCGTTTCAAACCTTTCTAGAGAGTCAGGTCAGTCCAATACCATCCATCATCCTAGAAATCGAATGGCTGGTATTGGGCTGACCTGGCGCGGGCCTCGCTCTCTAGATTTTTTGCTTCATTTATTATTCAAAATTAAGAAACACACCGGTCAATATGCTTGTAAAAATGATCTAAAAGATTGTGACATTTTGATGGGAAAACAAATGTTTCATCATGGTTCACGTTAGAATGCAGACTTAATTCATTCCATTAACGCGCATAATTGGAGAATAACATAACCATTACTATTGGTTATGGTGTTGGTTAAAGTTTCTTTTAGCTAAGTACCAATTATCCTACTGCTACAGTGTATGATGTTGTGCCTGGTGCCACCAGGCACCGTCTATTTGTCGTGAGATATGAAATAATTCACATCTCAAGGTAGATGAACGGTGCCTGGTAGCTCAGGTCCAGGCACCCTAAAATTTTCCATTATTTTTTAGTCTGACAAAATTCTTATCATTTTGAAAATTTCTTATCAGCTTTATCTGAATTCTTCAGATATCTCTATGATTATAGAAGGTTGCACGCAAAACTTGGAGGTTACTTGTGTAATTGACTTACATAAAATGTACATGTATTATGTACGAAATTGTCGATTAGAAAATCAGGTCTTGTAAGTTGCAACCAAGATGATATGACATTATCAGATAAGTTTTTATAACCTCGAGATACACATTAACACTTTAAAAATTTCATCATTCTTTCAAGATCACGCCACGTTACCATGATTGCAAAAATCCAATTTCCTAGTATTTTCGATTGTCGACATTTATTAACTATGGCTAGCTAATTATTTCACAAGAATAAGTTTGTTTCTTTGAGTTATTATTATGGGGATCAATTTGACAACCTTTTTATTTTTATTCTTTTTTGAAAATCTTCATGTATAAATAAACTTTCATTTCTCTCCCAAATCACTCATCATTCAAGCTCTCATTAAATCATATAACACTCTTTTATCCATTCTTCCATTTTTTTTTCAGTGCAAAAATGAAAGCAGTTGATGCAACAATACTTCTTCTAGCTCTTGTCATGAGTTCATCTTTTATTCCCTCCATTGAATCTGGTTCAAGTAACTCTATTTGATCAAGGTTTTTTTTTTTTTTTTTTTTTTTTTTCAATCAATTATTGTAGTTGTTGATTATGGTATTTCCATTGGTATTTTGAAACAGGTTTTTGTGACTAGAAGTGTCAAGTAAGGTGTTCAAAGGCAAGTTTTGCCGATCGATGTTTGAAGTATTGCGGGATTTGCTGTGAAAAGTGTCAGTGTGTTCCTTCTGGTACCTATGGTAACAAAGATGAGTGCCCTTGTTATAGAGACATGAAGAATTCCAAGGGATGATCCAAATGTCCTTGAAGTTCAATTACAAGTTGTTACTAAACATAGTTTTTAGTTAAGATGTTAGATTAACACAAAGTTGCATTAATGAATAAAGGAAGTTAGTTTGCTATTTTATGGATTTTTTTTATCTA
Organism: Berberis vulgaris; assembly: GCA_963556465.1. Taxonomy (NCBI): domain Eukaryota; kingdom Viridiplantae; phylum Streptophyta; class Magnoliopsida; order Ranunculales; family Berberidaceae; genus Berberis; species Berberis vulgaris. The sequence goes on along the minus strand of OY747137.1, from coordinate 1,847,560 downwards.
GATAATTCTTTTTTTTTTTGAAAGTTTAGTAGTGTTGTATAATTTCATCTTCTCTAGTTGTCAATTAATTGTTGTATATTAACATGCATGATAGCCATTAAACATGTTCTGATGCACACCAGATATTGATTCTAAAGAAAAGTTTTACGAATTGACAAGTTTTGTGTAATCTTCTAAACATTTGCCTCAAAAAAGAAAAGTTTTACAAATGAACAGTCAATAATCGGCTTATTATTATTATTATCAAAAATAAAACTTTAAATTTTTTCGAGACGTGCGCACAAATAAATCTGAACCATCAGATTTTCCTCTAGATATGTGTCAAACCGATTTTCCTTGATATGCATGTTGGACTGTCCATTTTTCTCGAGATGTGTGCTAAATTGTTAAAGTTTTTCCTAGATGTGCGCTGGACCGATAAATTGCCTTGAGATGAGTGATGAATTCTCATATTTCCTCGAGATGTGATATGACATGTTAGATTTTCTCAAGATGCATGCATAATTAAATTGGGACCGTTAGATTTTCCTCGAAATGAATTCATTACGATGAAAGATTTTTAAAATCAACTATTGGATTTTTCTCGAGATATGATTACGATTTCAGTTGGACCTTAAAATTTTCCTCGAGATGAGATATTCACGATACGAAATTTTAATATCAGCTTTTGATTTTTCAGGGGTATTTTAGTAATCTGCTTTGAAAACGGATGATTAAGACACGTTAACTGTTAGTCTTAGGGTAAAAGTGCAAAATGAATGTTAATTGAGGACAATGTTGAATATGACATATATTATGGGGGAGAAATTGCAATTAACTCTAATAATAAATAAATAATTTTCAGTGGATTTCATAATACAGTTTTAAACAAAAATGAAAATAGATAATCCAACCGAGCCCATCACATCTGGGCTTTCAATGGACTGTTTGACCAGTGTATCAAAACTTTGGCCCGATAACAACATACATTTAGGTCCAGTGGCTTTCTTTTGAGAAGACGATCAACATGGCATGGTTGAGATCTGCTGTCGGCCATCGGTGATATGAGAGAAGCTGGAACTGAGAAATGGCACGGCTCAGATCTACCTGTGGCGATTGGTGATTGAGATGACGATCAAGACGGTGAGAAAAGCTAGGTAGGGCTGAGGAGGAGGAGGAGGATGTAGAGGTATAGAGAGATATGAGGAGAAATCTCTAGTATGAGCGAGGGCATTTTTTAATAGTTCGAAAATTACACGTGCACATACAACCCACTTTTCAATTTTTCTTTAGAGACATAAAATATTGTATATACCATTTTTTAAGGAGAAAAAAAAAATCCAAAATTTACTAGGTTCCCAAAATTGATTGTATTTCTATAGTTAAAGTGCCTTCAATACATTCAATTAAGGTTTTTTTTTTTTTTTTTTTTTGCCAGAACTTTATTACTTATCAAAAACAAATTGATTTACGATTGAAACGGGGGTACGTCACGACTTTACCCGTTGAAAATTCAAGTAAAAAAAAAAGGAACTGAATACGATGTCGAACCAAAATTCTACAAAAACCGAGCACAAAACTGCTTACACAAGCCTAGAAAGACTAAAGATCCATACCAAAGAATGACAAGCCAAAAGCATCCATCTCCTCGACGCGCAACCTCGCTCCTGCAACAAAACACCGGCACCCTGCAAACCAGGGGACTGCACTAGCAGCGCCTAACCGATCCTGCACCCATGCTGAATACTCTAAGCAGTTCCAATGTGGATAGCGCACTTGCTGTCCAGCCCTCGCAACAATCCCTGCACTCATTGATCTGCAGCTGCATCGCTACGCTCCTGCAGTCCGGAGCCACAGAACAGAGCTTGTAATCCAGCAGCAGGACGCAATGTTCCTCGACCCTCCGAGACTCCCAGCAGCTACATTCAATTAAGGCTTGGTTTAGTTTAATCATGGTGTTTTGCAAATTTTAAGAACATGGCTACATTTATGAATGGGTTTGTCTAATTGACGAGGAAACGGGTGAGGGAGGGGGATGGAGCCCTCCATCCCCTTGAGATGTGTGCATTCGCGCATTTCGAGGGATATGAAGGGTTTCATCCCCTCCCTCGGATTGAGGGGGGCTCCTGCGCACAGTGGGCAGGAGCAGCTCCTGCGCAGGCCTCCCAGCCGTTGGATCAAAATCCAACGGTTCAGATCATCGGGTAGGAGAGAGGTTTTTGGCGGGAATTTTTTTAAAATAAAATTTGAATTTCAAATTTAGATGATCTGAACCGTTGGATTATGATCCAACGGCTGGGAGGCCTGCGCAGGAGCTGCTCCTGCCCACTGTGCGCAGGAGCCCCCTCAATCCCTCAGCCCGTTTCCTTACCCAATTAGAATTCCCCTTTATGATTATATAACCAGATTGTGTAAGGTGAATATATATATAATTCATTTTTTTTTTCAGTTTCATTCTTAAAGATTAGGATTTGATTTTTATCTACCTTGGTCGGCATTAGCTATTACTGATTTCTATTTCTAAAAGTTTTTAATTAAATTATTGTGTATATAATATGAATCATTTTTTTTTAATTAGAGCCAAGTCTGTAGTTTTACCAATTATATTAATGAGTTCTTAATCAATTGTCTAATTCTATACCACGAATGACCAAATTTGGCATAGCGATGTCTTTATGTGCTTTGTAATGAGAATGACGAGATTTTGGATCACTTGATGCTTATGCAAATTTTCCAGTTCTATTTAGAGCAACTTTTAATCAAAATTTGGTCTGAGTTTAATATTTCATGGTTTCTTTTTGAAGTGGCTAAGTTGGTAGTCCCAAGCTAATCTATTTCGGTGTGTGGTGTGGTGTGATTGTGGTGTATGGTTCCTCACATACTCATTTGGTGGGTGTGAAAAGAGAGAAATATTATGATTTTTTAAAGGCTCAACAAATTTGAGCAATCTATCTTTATCGAGATTAGAGATCATCCATCAGACATGTTTGTAATTAGAGGTTTGGTCATAGTCGTACTATGCTCTCAAGTCATCATAGCAACATTTAGTGATTTAGAATTAGTGGATCCTACAAGTGTATTTGCCCCACTTAATGACTTAATTAGTCTGCTAAGTTTGCTGTGAGAGTGAAATTTGGAGGCGTCAAATTTGAAGAAGTAAAACCAAAAGGACCTCAACTAATAAATGTCGCACTAAATAGAGACCCTTAATTGAAATTGTTGGTGATCGACTGTTCAACTTTATAAATCATGGATCGACTAATTCTAGCCAGTCATGTTTGCTAGTATTTTTTAGTTATTTTTTATCTATTCTCTTTAAAACATAACTACAAACATTATCTATAAAATTGGTAGAAGTGTAAAAAATACTAAAAAAGACTAAAAAAACTATCAAGCAAAACTGGTTAGAATTGTTGTTATAGATTGGATCAACCAATCTGATCTATAAGTGAGATGGCGAATCAGTTAGGATACTTGGTGGAATCAATAAAATTGAAATGAGATCATTGAGGTAATCGAAGAAATGATATGTGAAGATAGATAAGAGTTCCAGTGTTAGAGTTGAATTGCGATGCAAACATGCCAGGAAGCTCATTGATAAAACTTTGAAAGTTGCTGATCATTCCTGGCAAGCGAAGTGTTTTTTATGCATGTTTAGAGGCTGTCTTAGCAACCAAGTGGTGTTTGTTATTAAGAACTAAGAGGATTGACTTCTTATTAGAGTATGAAGAAGATTGTTTGCTAGAGTTCGAAAGTTTTGCTTATAATTAATAGCCAGTAGAAAGCAAAACCAAACAGTCTAAATTTTGGTCAAATTTTTTATTATGAACACAGTTAGAAGTTTTGCTTATGATTAGAAGCAAAAACTCCATTTGCTCATCAAGTAAGAATAGTCAATCTTTCTTTTTTGATGTTGTTGTATTTGATCTCTTGATGTTATGAGCATAGATTGTTAGGTTGGTGTTTTACGAATTGGCTCTAATGTTTTTTATGATAGAATTTTTGTACATCTTCTGAACTCAAGGGATATAAAGGTTAGGGGTGTTAATTGGTTTTCAAAAACTGACTGAATCGATCGAATCAAATTGAAAACAAAATCGAAATTAAATAGTAGAAAATTGAATCGAATCGAATGCATTCAGTTCGATTGCAGTTTTAGTTTTTTAAACACTCGAAAAAAACCAAACCGAACCACAGTGAGTTTTTTTTTTTCTAATTTTAATTATCATTTCCTACCCATTCCAATTTTCAATGCACCATACCCATAGTCATACCTCTAATTTTTAATTCAATTCCTATATTCTCTCTCATTTTTTTAATTCAATTATCTCTCTCTCTTCTCACCCATTCCAATTTCTAACGCACCATACCCATAAGTCATAACATACTTCTCATTTTTAATTAAATTCTCTTTCTTTGTCTCTCTTTCTCTTTTTTAATTTTAACTCTCTCTCTATTTAAATCAATTCTCAACCACCATTTCACTTTCTCATTTTTAATTCTAATCACTATTTTTTTTTTACTCTCATTCTTTTTAAATTTTCATCTACTCTTTTTTTTTAATCCTACAATGAAATCATGAACAACTAGGGGTGGGCACGGGACATGATGGGACGAGATAGACTCATCCCTATCCCATCTCGTTCATACGGAATCAGGACGGGATGGACAAAACCTCATCCCGACCTCGTCCCATCCCAAACGGGTTCGGGACGGGATCAGCGTACTCTCATTTTTTGACAAATTATTGTTTACCCAATACCCAATTTGCTTAGTTGAAAATAGGCAAAGGCAATTCATTGAACTACACATAAATGATAAACCTTGGATTGAGTATGCAACATCATAATAAACTATCATAAATGATAGTTGAAATTCACCCTGTAATTAAGATTTCTGCAGAGTTTTGAATGACTAAGATGTGGACAGTATAATGACAATGGTTGACCTGCTCTACTGTTTCGAATAGTGGACAAAAAGATGAGTAGATTTGGGGTGCTAAGAAGAATGTTTCATTATTGCTTAAAAAAAAAAATCATTAAATTCATTGTCTTGACACGAAATAAAATCTCCAATGTAGTTAGCAATCCCATTTTGAGTTTTAAAGAATTTGCAATTAAATAATTTATGTATAATTCCAGAAATAAACCAATATCAAGTAGTTGCAGATATAGACTAATATCAATTATACTGATTTCAACTAAATTCATTTTTCTTCAATTACACTAATATTGCAATCCTAAAATAAATAAATAAAAATATTAATAATAAATATTAAAAAATTAGCTAGGGACGGGACGGGATTGGCGGAATTGAAAATCTTCATTCCATCCCGTCCCATTCTAGATCAGGATCGGGATGGAATTATTCAATCCCATCCCATTCTAGATCGGGATCGGGTTGAAATTATTCAATCCCATTAAGACCCGAAAAAATTGGAACGGGACGGAAACGAGATCGCGGGATGGGATGCCCACCCCTATGAACAACTGAAAACAAAATGAACAACATATTATGAAAAACCGAATAAAATCAAATCAAACCGAACCGCACAGTTTGATTCAGTTTTGGCTTTTATATTTGAAAATTGGAAAATCGAACCTAAACTCGATTCGATTTTGGTTTTATCATAATTTCGAACCGTTTAAACCGATTAACAACCCTAATAAATGTACCAATATATAACTAATATGTTTAGTTTCCAGAACTATGTGGTTATGATTTTGAATATTAGAGATTTTACTATGGAAGAGGAAAACAATAACTACTACAATAAGGAATTAACATTTATATGCTTAGGCATCTAATGTTTATTGATTAAACACGACTTACAGTGGCAACCAACTTGGCTAGAGTATAGTGGCCAATGCAGTGTACTACACTATGTTCTCTTTACAACAACAATAGTATAAGTAAAATCCTAAAAGTATCAAACAAATCTATCCAAGAATCCCATTTCACAGTGTCTACGAAAAAACAGTTGTTAAAAATGGTATTTCATGTAGTTGTCAATTATAATATAAGTTTCGTTCCATACTGATGACTAAAGACAATAATTTAGTCAATATATTAAGTTCTTTGGTTTTCTCCAATATTTCATGATATAAAGTTTTTTTTTTAGTATTCACCTTCAAGAGAGCAATTTCTTTTATAGTAGAAAAAAAAAATTCCAAAACAATGATTTTTTGTTTGTCATAAAAATTCTATGAGTTGTGAAAACATTTGTGTTTGCCTTTAAACAAGATAAAAATAATGAATTGTAACACATAGTTATAAATATTTGTTTTCCAACTTTCTAAAATCCATTTGCCCAATAAATTTTATAAACAATGTTTTTCGTCCATTAAGTTACCTTACTTTGACGACAAACTTTTTTTTTTTTTTTTTAAAACACGAAGATGTTTATTAATAAAAGAAAGGGAAACAAAATACAACTAGAAACATTCCTATAACAAGGAATGCCAAGACACTATGAAAGTGTCAAACCCCAAATCCCTAAATAAATTACAAATTATAATGCTATACTCGCACATCCTATAAACTAAACTTCTTAAACACTGATTACTATATTTTGTAAGTTATATTTCTATTATTCATTATTATTATTATTATTATTATTATTATTGTATCATTCTTGGTTAATCAAATGGATTTGTTCTTAGCGAAATCGTTCATAAATTAAATGGATTTTGATGGACGCATTATTGTATTTTTTTTAGACAATTATATTACGTAATATAGGGTACATTGACAAAATAGATTGCTGTAATGATCATCTTATGCAAGTCAAAGTCAATTATAAATTTTAAAAGCTGCCTTAATTTGGTTGCTCGTGTTACACTAATCTTCTCAGAAAAGTAATTAATTACAAATGGTGCTCCATGCTTTCTTGTTTTCACTATTATTAATATTATTAAGCTAACATACAACGGGTACTTTGCTTTGCATTCACTGAATTTTCTAGGTGATGTAAAAAGACTTAATTCTTGGTTTTAATTTGATTTCGAAAAAAAAAATTACAAAAAAAAAAAACTTTTGTTTAAACATTTTTTTTTATTTTATATTTTATTGTATTGACTTTGAATTTATTTTTTATAATTCCGCTTTTACCCTTATATTGAAATTGGGGAAGGTTACCGGCCATCAGAATCCGATCATATCCGGCCACATTTCAAGGGAATCCGCCATTTTCAACGACCGGTCAAACTCACTTATGAAGGTGGGTGGATCTACGGAAGCGGAGCACCACTTCTTCTTGAACCTCCAAATCTTTTTAGGTAAAATAGTCATTTTAAAATGTTAAAGTTTTTTCAAAAGTTAACTTACAACAAAATTTTGTTGAGTTAGGGTTTCTTTATAAACCCACAGATTATCAGTTCCCACACTTTTTTTTACGGTATGTTTGGTTAGCCATTATGTAAATTCTCATTGTTTGTTTGTTTATCTATTATTGATAAAAAATTGATTCTTCATAACACTGTTTCTTCACTACTCGTGTATATCCAAATTCTCATTGGGCAGTTTATTATTGATCTTCATAATTCCCTTAGAAGTACACCATAATTGGTGTTATTTACTACAAATTTATTAATAGTGTGCATTATTACATTACACAAACTTGGTTTTTGAGTTGGAACCGACACATTTAAATTTAAGTAGTGCACCATCTATTTTCATAGTGGGCTCTAAGGCCCAATAGTGGCTTTTCCGTAATACCACCAAATTTCATGTCCCTTTTCACAACTTAAGTCCATAAATTAAGCTTTCGCAATTGATGTCCATTTTTCAACCTATGTGTTCTGATTTAAGAAGGTGGTGAAGAAGAAGAAGAAGAAGAAAATGGCGAACCAGTTAGGTAACTTGGTGGAATCAATAAAGTCGAAGGTGAGATCATTGAAGAAATCGAAGAAACCATATGTGAAGATGGACAAGAGTTCGAGTGTTAGAGTTGAAATTCGAAGCAGACAAGCTAGAAAGCTCATCGAAAAGAACTTGAAAATTGCTGATAATCTGGGAAAGAAAAGTATTCCTTGAATCATTCCATAGCTAACTAGGTAAGTACATGACATAGTCTAGCTTGTGTATTTTTCTTTTATTTTAGTTTCTTACAACAGGTTCTTCAATCAATCTGTTTGATTATATAGTCTTTTAGTTTTATCTTTGTTGATTATTGTAGTAGATGTAAATGTTGCTAAAGTTTGTGTTGAAGTAGATTTTATCATAATGTTATTTTCACTACTTGCAAGTTTTTATTTTTTTTTTATTTTTTTATTTTAATACAATCATACTAGTCGTCTATCTCGACGGATATTAGGAAATTGTTGTGGAGGTGAGGTGGAGGATGGGTTCGACTTGTAAACTTTAGGGATTTATATTTTGACATCTTTGTGGTTTCATGACATTCTTTGATTTAGGAATGTTTATCTTTATACAGTCTTTTCCCTCTTATTTTTAATAAAAATCTTCTTGTTTCATAAAATAAATAGTCTTAAGCTGATTTTCTAGGCAATTTCAAAACGCCAATGTGTATGTGTTTGTTTTTTCTTGGGCCAAACACGAAGATTTTTTTTTTATTAAAGATAAGAAATGAAATAAAATATAAAGTGAATCATTCATATATCGAGGAATGTCAAGACACAGTGTAAAAAACCAAGTCTCTAAAAATATTACAAGTCGAACACATTTTCCATAATAATTCTCTAATCTCGATAAAGATAGATTGCTCTGATCTGTTGAGTCTTTGAAAAACTATCATATTTATCTCTTTCCATACATAACACGTGAGCACGTAAAGACCCATACGCCATAACCACTCCGCGCACCAGAAATGATTAGGTTGGGACCACCAACTTAGCCAATCCAAAATGGAACATTAAAACATCAAACTCACACCTAATTCTGACAAGAAATTGTTTCAAATTCTAACTACACAGATGTGTTCACCTCCATAAAAAAAAATTAAAAATTATATTTATTTATTTTTAAATTTCACGAGTTAGAGCTTGGAAGCCTACACAAGTCAAACTCGTCAAATTTATACTTAACGTTAAAACGTGAATTTTATGGGATAAACTAGTTGAGACCTTATTATAATCGAAAATTTTAGGGGTCGAGGGAGGGAGCGATCCTCTCCGAGATGAACAAAAGTGCGCATCTCCAAAATAATGCACTCATCTCAAGGAGGATGGGTGGTTCACTCCCTCCCTCAACCCTAGCAAAGCTCTATTATAATTTGGGGGGTTTGGTATCTAGAAAATCGAAATTTTTTGCCCCAAAACACTGCCATATATTTATTATTTAAGTACATCGCATGTGCCCTTAAGTCTTAAATGGTGGTCTTTATTGTCAACTCTCACCAAACATGTTGGTCCTATAGTACTATTTCATTATTTTGCAAGTAAAAAAGTCTAGCTTAATATTCAATGGAGATAGGTTTGATTTAATTTGTGGCCAAAGATTTATCTATCACTTTCAGAAGTCCTGATACTATAACAATTCCAACTTTGAAAGAACGAGTTCAACATTGGCATGAATTATCACCTTGGACTAGGATCAATAAAGGCTCGTTTGTATCACCAGTCTTTTGATGTGATTATACTAAACAGGCAGTTTCGTAACAACCCCAAAACAATATCAATTTTGTGATGTAATAGTCAATCAAACAATTTCAATTCAAAATTAAATTCAGGTAAAATTTTGAAAAACAGTTTCACAAATAAAGTGAAACAAAAAATTGGAATATTATCCACCATACTATTCATGATGATCAAATTATTGTATTACTTCATTTGTGAAACTGTGTCAAACTGTTTGGTTAACTGTTACAATACAACAATAATATATATTTTTTGTTACAATACAATAATAATATATATACAACAATAAAAAATTAAAAAAAAAAAATATATATATATATATATATATATATATATATATATATTATTTTTTTTTACAAATATGTCAATTTTGTGTAATGTGTCATGGATAAACAAATAACAAATTACACTATTTTGTTAAAAATATTTACGAAAACACGCATAGGAGTTAATATTTGATTAATCAAACGATGAAAAGGAAATTCGTTAAAACATTTTGCATGGAGAAAAAAAATTATGAATTCCCCAAATCTTAGTGAGGACAATATCCTCGCTACAACAAGAATTAAGCCAGGTTATGAGAAGCTTGAAACCCGGTGAGAGTCACAAGGGCAATCACAACTCATGAGACTTTTTTTTTTTTTTAAATCTCTTAATCCCTCGCACTTAAATGTTGTCGGCAGGATTTGAACCCCAAATTTGTGATTTCATCTGTCACGACTCATGATACCTAATTGAGGGAAAGGGAAAATTAAATTTTTAGGCAGAGAGAGACTGCAAACCATGGTGTTAGAATATGACAATGCTTGCTAGATATTTATGACATCCAATAATGGATGCTCTAATGAAAAAAATATATAATAATAACTCAATTAACACATTCGCTAAATACTTATATTCATGACGTGGGACCTAGGGAAGATGATGGAAATCCCTAATATTTACATGCATTTCGCTAATTTTGTAATTGCCTGAAGTAATTCAAAATACATGTGTTTATAATAATCAAACAAATCCTCACAAAATCTTAACTGATAAGTTTTGAACCTGTGACTTGTCCCATCAATTGAGCTACAACCCAATCATATTGACTCGCATTGGCCCCACAACTAAGGTCATCATCACGTTACATCACTGATCATAGAAACCATGCCACGTGTCAGCATCAAATAAGAGAAGAGATGCCAGTATGCCCTCTGTCTTTTTTCAGAAATTCTAAATGTCGAGGAAGTGGGCGAGGAAACGAGCGAGGGGAGGGAGGTGGCTCGAGGGAGGTGAACGGTTCCCACCCCGCCACCTCCCTCCCCTCGCTCGTTTCCTCGCCATGTAGAACTGCTCGTCTTTTTTTGGGTTTTGAGTTCCCCTAAGCTTATTATTAAATCAAAAGTATAAGAGTGTGTCAAAATTACATCACTCACTTAATTCCTTGTAATACATTATATCATCACAAAAAAATAAAATTTTCTTAAAATTCTCAACCAATCTAAGAGAATAATCCATGAGTTTTTAGGTAAAAGTTAAATTCACCGGGTGAATGATTGATCAGATGGTTCCTTGTTGAACGCACTTAAACTTGCGATCTTGATAGACATCAATCAATTACTTAATCATCTTAATAATAAGGATATTCATCCCCTTGCCTAACAAATGGAAGAAGTCAATAATGATATTTTTGAAGCACACATACTCAAAAAGAAAAATAACTAATTGCTAAGAATAAACTAGTTCTTAAGAGATTTCAAGAGGTAAGTTGATCTGCATTAACTTTTTGTCACGCCCCGATTTTTAAACAACATAAATTAATAGATTGTCTAAAAATCGAGACACGACCGAAACAAATTAAATGGTACAGTCATGAGGTAATAAATAAAATAATCTTCCTCAAAATTCTTTCTCTCGAAATGAAGTCCACAATTATAAACCCAAGCCACAATATAAATAAATAAAAATTACATTAATCAATCCTCAAATAAATCTCTGACTTAAAAATATGAGCATTAATAACTAATATCTACATCTGATTACCTAGGAAAAACAATGGCTCAAGATCTAACAAAACGTATCGAATCCTCAGCTATCGCCACGCAGCTAATACCACCCTTGCGCTCCAATTAACCCTGATAAGTCTCTGAAGCTACGCTCACTAAGAACGCACCAAAATTTGTAAAACAATACAAAATATCGGTCAGTATATTAATACTAGTGTGAGCAAACTTACAAATTATGTCACAACGAGACAATTAAGTATCCTAAAAAAAATGTATTTCACCTTAAGGAAGACAGGTAATTCCCATTCAAGAATCGAATGAGCGGTTAGTTTCTTCCTTCAAGGCTAACCTAATACGTGCTAAAATAATTCATGCATATTTTCATGTTATGATCAATTCAAGGTTATCTTTATTTTCTTAATTTTTAGCTTATTTTCTACAATCGCACTCTCCTCCTGTGGCAAACACACCTCACCCAAGTATGCTTCCCTTGCCATCGAAGCCACTCGGAGCGTACATTACCCAAGTGGGGTGCCACATCGAGTGTCATGTCATCTCACCCAAAGTTCGATACCTAGCAAGTATTTCTTAAATACTACACGTACGACCGAACTCACATGGAACGGCGTATCGATATGCAAGCAAGTCTGCATACCCAAAATTATATCACACGTATAAAAAGCAAGTCTGTATACAAAAAGTTTTTTTTTTTTTTTTGAGTTGTGGAAAAGAGCGCAAAGAAAATCAGCTAATTCTCACTATTAATTTATAGTTTCATTATTAAATTATCTAAATAAAAGACAAACTGTAATATCTCTAATATAAACTAAACCCTTAATGGTCAAATGTTGTGACACCTAACACACCACATATGAACACCTACAGTATATAAATACTTTAACTATATTCATTAATTTGAGGTATTTAAGGGAATGATTGAAATACTTTGTTGTATAAATGCAAAGCTTAAATTAAACTTCATTGGGCCTAGCATTTGAATTAACCCTAAACCAAATCATGAACATGGGATAAAATCGTAACATGGGATCCGATGTAAATTTTTTTTAGAAGTAAATTTGTAAGGTGGGATCCATTGTATATGAACATGGGATAAAACAGAAAAACAATATTTCATTAAAGGGGTGATATCTCCATCAATAGTAAAACTGATTTCATTAAAGATGTTTCTATCAACAGTTAAACTGATTTCATTAAAGATTTCCCCATCAACAGTAAAACATATTTCATTCCATCAACAGCAAAAACAGATTTCATTAAAGATGTCCCCATCAACAGTAAAACAGATTTCATTCCATCAACAATAAAACATAATTAATGGATTTCATTAAAAATGTCCCCATCAACAGTAAAACAGATTTCATTCCATCAACAATAAAACAGATTTCATTAAAGATATCTCCATCAACAGTAAATCAGATTTCATTAAATGGATAATCCATGACAAGATTTCATCAAAGGGGTGTTCTCCATGATGTGATGAAAGATAAGATGATGACAATATTTATTTGACAAATAGATTTTATACTAAACTCTACAAACAATATATAAAAATGAAGATTAGAGTTTTACTCACCGTTTTTGCGAAAATTCCAAAGTTTGAGCAATTTTTTTTCCTTTATTGCCTCCCTCTTTTTTTCTACGTATGTTTTTTTTTTCTTCAATGTGTATCCAAAGATAAAGGAGGCTAGGTTTTATTTTAAATGGGTTTTTTTAATTAGGGTCTTCTTTAGCTAAACACAATCACCACTCATCTTTTACCTACCACCAACCTAAACCCATGTCCTAAATTCATATAATAAAACATATACAAATTTGTAAATATTACAAATTAATAAATACTATTAATTATTAGGTAGTAACATTATATTGGTAAGTGAATTGAGCGGGTATTACACTTCTCTTTTATAATTATCTCTTGAATTTAGGGTTTGCTTTTCTGATTCAAGAAAATCATCTTTCGAACCCAAGACCAAGTGATACCATCTGTCAAGCTCCAACCGTTGAGCTATCATGCCAATGGCGAATATTGGCTGGTCGAACGATATTATCAAGAACTCGAGCTTTTGACGAATATTGGCCGGTTGACATTTTTTTTTTCTCACTAAAATATGTGATTATGTGAAATGAATCATAACGATTTGAGTTTGAATGTTAATGATAATGATTTGAGTTTGAATCTTTGTTATCCTCAATTCTAGGCAGCTAGGCTTAATTAGGGGTGGGCAAAAATCGATTTAAATTCGGTTAACCGACCGAACCGAAATATGAGTAGAAAGAAAATAATTTAAACCGAACCGAACCGATTATAAACGGTTCGAAATCGGTTTACGATTTTGAACCGACCGATTAATTAGATATATATAAATAACTAAATAACATATAGGTGTCAATACCTGATTAGTGCAACAAATGCACTGCAATACACTCTGTTGCACTGAATCACTCTCTTCTCTCAAAGTTTTCAATTTTGGGCTAAAAATTGGGTCTATAAAAAAATTGGACATGTTTTAATGAAAGTCTTTTAAATGCTTGAGCCTGAAATTTCGGCCCAACCGAACCAAACCGATCCGAAAATCGATTCAACCGAATTCATCGGTTTACAAATACAAAATTCGGTTTCGGTTTGGGTTTTGGGCAAACCGAATAAAATTGGTTCGAAATCGGTTTGGGGCTCAAAACCTAACCGAACCGACATTGCCCACCCCTAGGCTTAATAACCAATTTTTTTGTTAAGTTTTGGGTTTTTTTACACTTTTACCTCTTCTATAAATAATGTTTGTGATTGTATTTTAAAAAGAATGAGCAAAAATACAAAAAAAAAAATGTCAAACCTAACAAAAAAATGGGAAATTCTAATTGGCGAGGAAACAGTCGAGGGAGGAGGGTAGAACCCTCTATCTCCCTCGAAATGCGTAAGTACACACATCTTGAGGGGATGGAGGGTTCCATTCGCTTGTTTCCTCGCCAATTAGACAAACCCCAAAAAAAAAAAAAAAAAAGCGCTTTAAAGTCTACTGCCATGACAAACAGACTTCTTCTTCTTCTCGAAAGTATGAATTTTGAAACATGTGTTCCTACTCAAAGTTTTAAGGATGCACAAGTCACAAAGCAAAACCAAAAAGCGATTAGGAAGTTGGGAGTAGTAACGAGGATGTTATAATTGTGGGCGGTCACATTGCTTTGTTGGCGAGAAACAACTATAGAGTAACTCAACCAATGACCTAATTATAAAGTGGGGGTGTCCTTGTGGTGGTGTCAACAAGTCATTGCCTAATAAAAATAAGGGTCGAAACCCGAAGGGGTAGAGTTGCAGAGAAAAGGGTCCTTCAGCTTTTTTATGAAGTGTCTTTGTATTGTAAGATAAAAAGAGTAGAGGGGTCCCTTGGAGTTGTTAAATGTTGTAGTCAATAGGGCTCTCCTTCATGGGTTTTTATACTAGATTCCAAGTAAAATGTATGCAGTGTTCCATGTGACTGCTCAGCTCGGTAACAAACTCATTGACAAAAGCTCGGTACGCGTGGAGAATGGGCAATTGGATCATTTAATATTACAGATGCTTCAGGGCGTAATGTGGACTTGAGGACAGTTGAGTTGGTGAAGAGAGAGATTGGAGGAACATCCATGGTGGTCAATAGGTCCCCTGTTTGGAGTCCTCGCAAGAGCAGTTATAGTAGTATGGGGGAGCCACCGAAAAGATCATCTTCTTCGTTGGGCAGTTTTGGGCTCAGCTTGAACGCCTCTCTAGCAATTTCAGCTCCATAAAATGTAGTTTGTAGATAGTGTTAGTGACAGCTTGCCTTGGTGTGCATTTGTAGCCTTAGTAGGTTCTGTATTAGACATTACCTAGCAATTAACATGTGCGTTCTATGTAACTCTCGCACACTCCTTGTAGTCCTCAGGTTCTGTATTTAGTTATATATCAAAGTCGTATTATGTAGGTTCTGTACTCCTGGATCGGTCACAAAACCTTTTGACTGATAAATTTCAAGAATACTATGATCTGCAAAACTTAAACTAGATTTTCTATTCACAACCCATAACACTGCCGAAATCCAACAGTCTTTTATATACAAACAATAAAATGCTAATAAAGGAATAATAAAAGAGCATCAACACGACAATTCAAGTAGGTGGCTTTTACATTATTTTCATGCAATGTCTATTTCATCTACGTCAAGCCAATCATTAGTGTCTTTGTTCTCCGGTTTGCTGTAATTTGATTCTTTGGAACCCTTAGATCCAAGGTGCTCGGCACCAGCAGAATTGTTGCTTAATTGGATCAGGTCTTGGGACTCTTTCTTCGAATGAGAATCAGAACTGTTTGTAACAGTTTTAGAACTCGTGGGTCTGCTTTCATCGTCATCATCCTCAAGGTCACTGAATGATACATCCTCCTCGGTGCCAATGGGAATAGTGGTCCCAGAGAAACCACCCATTTCTGCACCCTCATCCTGCAACCAATCATCCCCATCGTCATCCTCATCCTCGTAACTATGATGCATTGCTTTAGAGGAGGCAGTGACTGGCAAATCTTTGCTCTCGCTGTGAGTTACTGGCTCTTCTTCAACAACAGACTTGTCAATTATTTGCATTTCGGTACTCACAACAGGATGCTTCTCTGTCTCAAAATCCATCGAAGGCATTGATCTTGTAGATTCTGTAGTCGGGATCATATTTTCTTTTGGATGACTGGATGAAAAGTGGTGCTCTTCATAAACAGGGGGTTCTTTTGAATAGGAGGATCCCTTTGCAGACCACTCTGGTTCAGACTTCGTTCTGCTTTGTATGTCCTGCATTAACATAGCTCTAGCTTCCTCTATCTGCAAATAGTTTACCAGTAGATACAGAAATCAGTAAAACGTCATGAAAAAGAACAGAAAAAACGACCTGTTTTATAGTGAACACCCAGTAAATGCCAGTGGGAAAAGAACTACTCAAAACAATTCTAGAATTGAAATGTTATTATCTTGAATGGTTTTCCCACACAAAATCATTTTCCTGTTAAAAAATAAATTATACACCAATTTTTATAAGTTAGTTACCAGATCATGTTCTAGACCCCATATATTATTGGATGGCACAGGGTACAGGATAGCCGCGCCTGCAACTTATCCAACAAGTTACACCTTGGAGATGGAGATCATTCCAAGAAAAACTATGTTTCCCTTGTGTCATCATATATCAAAGGCACAAAAATCATAGGAGAACGGATCCAAGAAAGCTATATCCACCTACTTATCCTGAGGGGATCCTCATGTAAGGATGAGGACATGGACATCCTCATGTAAGCTATATCCATCTAGTAATTTATATTTTTTTTATTGTTAGAAAATTGCACGAGGGTATCCTCATGTAAGGATGCAAGTGTCTATCATCTGATGTTCTCGAGGCAATATAATGAGCTAATTGAAAGGTAGATACCAGCATCCGCACGAGGTTAACAGCATACAAACAGTGGAATGTGGTTAGTCTGTTTGTGATGAAAAGTATATTTAAGCAGGTTGACACCAATCATGGAATTGGTTTTTTGTAATTTGACAGTTATTTTTTCAAGTAATTCTAGTTTCAAGGCAGGCGGATTAAGGGAGGTCAACCTTATGTCATCAGTCATCACATCAATACTTTGCAAGTCTTGCAACTGTTTGTGACTTCTTGGCGATGGCTTCCACTTAACTACGACTATATAAACCAAGATGAAACCATTTCAACTAGAAGGTGCCCGTTGGCCCAAGAAATAGATAGGAAGAATAGGGGAACAAGGAAAGAAAAGTTGAAACTCCACCTGGTCACTAGTGACCTTAAGCTGACAATTAGGGGTTACAACGTCAAGAAATTACAGAGGCAATGTGAGGGTCCTGAACTTGGATTAAGGTTCTTTCAGGTTACTTTGTGGAAGTAGGGTTCAGAAATGCTGGCGAAGGGGTCGTGAGTAAAATACAGCTGAGAAAGTTGAATAAGTAAAGACGAGAATAAGTATGAACCAAGGAACCTATCGTGTTCCCAGTGTTCGGCAGGAGATGCAAGCCGCATTAAAGCTACTTGGAGAGATGAGAAAGACACTTGTAGCAACAGAGGAGATTCTTGATAAGGTACTATGCTGCTCGGCGGATCAAGGGAGGCAGTGGAGGTCTTTATCATGGCCATGCGGATCAGTGAAAAGGGGAGTAAGCACCGTAAGCTGACTTTGGCGCAGCTGATGCAAGTGTGCCTTACAGAGATTGTTCATGGGTTACTTAGTGTGCCTTAGAAGAACCCAAAACCAAATAGGAAACAAAATTAAAATAAGCAATAAACGTGTCTCAAACAAATTTAATGACCACCCATCACCAGTGAAAGGACCTACCCTACATCACAATTCACACCCTCCCCTGTGCCGACGGCAAGCATTCCAATCTAGTCTTAGGATAAGTCCAGTCTGTCCACTGGTTATCCAATTAGATTGGCCAACATAATGGATCAGAGCGTATATATATTGCCTTCCAAAATAATGGATCTGTGTATCTCTGAAGACACATCCCAACAGCCAGTAGGCCCTAAGCTTCCATATCGTCCTCACAAAACACTGCTCCCAATTCCCACTTTCACCGTCCCAGAGATTCTCAAGCAGCTTACTCCCCTTGAGCTTAACACCCACCAACCTTGGCCACAGCATACAGCCTAACAGCCTCTTTTGAAGCCTTCCTTGCCAAATTGGACAGTGAAGTACCTTGTCTTCCACCATGCTGCAATTCATCAATCTGATCTATGTGATCCTCTGAACTGCCGCTGCCTATGACCCCTTATCTGTTCTCCTCATAATTAGACCTGGAATCATCCACCCTTTCCATGTGAACCCTCCTCAATGACTCCCTGATCAGAACCCGAGATCCCATTACTCCAATTCAAACTGAACTACAGACTGGTACTCCTTCATGGTCCTTTGACGGACTCAACTACTTTCTTCACCCCAACCCCCTATCCCCCCTCCCCTCCCCCCACCCACCCACCCAAAATAAATAAATAAAATCATGCAAGATATAATATGTATGAATCCATCCATCATACAGTTCAACCATTCAGACTAAGCATTCTTAAGAAGATAAACTATATGAAATAACTGCTATAACATATGGTTGAGCAATGAGCATATTTAATGTATACAGCATAAAATTGAGTTACCTGGGGTGTTGAAAGGAGCTCAGCATCATGTTTATTGAGCCTAGAATGCAGAAGAACGAAATAAACCTTCCAAAAACATCCTTCACTCATATATCCAGGGCAAAGCTCAATTCTGAGAGCTGCTAATCTCGGCGCAAGACGTTCAACGGCCAAAGCATGCTCTTGTTGCGCATCAGACAAATCAAAGTCTGAAACATAGTAATAGAATATTATCAAATGATAAAGAAGCGCCTAAGTTGAACCCTTCCCCTACTTTCACATATAGGCAAAAATATGGGTTCTTTACATCCAGATGCAGACAAAAAAAGAAACAGGATTGGGAGACACTTGGTTTCTGATTGGTACAACCTTTGTGGGTATTTCCATAGGTTAAATCTAATGCAGATGTACAATTATCCAAATCAGCAACCCTATAAACAGCTCTATTTCATAAAAAGGTGACCTAGGCTGAAAATTCATGTTTAGATAATGCCCAATACAATTGAAAAACACTCAGTGTTGCTTCTGCATATAAAACATGTAGCTATGGACCTAAATACCTTTGCATAAAATATGAAAAAAATTTATGTAGTCATGCAAAAAAAATTAGATTTTCTTAATGGACAAACCACAAAATGATATATATTCAAAAAAGAGATATATATTGAAAAGAGTGGAAACGCATGTGAATGAGGGACTCACAAAGCCAAAAAAAAAAAAAACCAACTGAACTGGCTCAATGTCAGTTATATTAGCTAAATGAATGTATTTATGAGGTACAAAGACAATGTCTCAAGTGCCCTCTCTCTAGAAAATTTTCGTTGATACTGAAAATGATGTTGATATAAAGCATTCACAACGGGAATCAAAAGAAAACAAATGGAAAAATTCTCTTTGATGCTCAAAATACTGAGAGCTGTTTCAATGTCCCAAAATCAAATAGGTCAAGGTGGTTTGTATAATCTGAGTTTACGAGGCCAGCAAATCAACCTACAATGAGAGTTGAGACAAGAAGAGGAATATTGTACACTCCTCATCTTGCTAAAGGGCTATCAATTGATTGAATCGAAAAAATGCACATTTTCTAGAAAAGCTGCAGGAATTCAGTAAGGTGATCTATGAAGGTAACATAATTGATCTTCCAAATGAACAATCAAAAGGTTAATGAATTCTTCAAGTGATTCGCGAATACTTCCTAGGAGTCAAAGAACCCATCCCCTGATCAAATGCATACAAAATATGATTAAAGACTGTTGAATATTGAGATATATCAAACTGACATAGTTGATACTCCACAAGACTAACCCTGAAGTCAATGAGCTTCCAAGTAACTAGTTAATAGAAATGAAAAATCTAAACCCTAAGAACAAAAAAATAGATTACTCGCCTAAAGGCTTCTGCAAGGTAACAAGAGCTACGGAAAAATTGTTTACAACACTACTAACCGTCTCTTGGCTCAAACATAGATAAACTCTGACAATATAAAGAGGGTCAAAATTAGGTAAATCTTTATGAGGAAAAACAGTATTTGATATGCTATGGTATCAAGTTACCCAATGGTTAACAGATAAACGAGTTCGAACATCCCTCTCAATGGTTTGCTCTTGATAGAGGTCTAACTTCACTAGCATCAACTACATTCGAGTCTTTATCAAAAAAAAAAAAAAAACTACATTTGAGTGTTTTATCGTATCCCTTACTGCACCATTTAGTCATGGTAGTCGACGGACCTAAGTACAAATTTTTTCCAACATCAACTGGATTATAAACATCAGCACTCAGGTTAACAACCATTTCCTAATTACATAAATGAGTCCAACCTCTTTAAGATTTTAACCAAAAGCATGTAGTATATTGAGAATTAGATACACATAAGCAGAGACATTTTCATGAAATATTAAGAAAATGTTGTCATCTAATAAGTGATTTTCGGGTAAACAATTTCTTTGCTTAGTGGGTCGATTGGGAGTCCTTGCCACTAAGAAGATAAATCACTTTAGAATGTTTATTGGGGACATCTAATTGCTCCTATCACATTACTACTAAATGATCATAATGACACCTCTTTTCCATTCTGTTAAACCGAGCATCACTGACACCGCTAACATTTGTGTGAAAACTAGTTGCCATTTACCGATAAGCAAGAACCAACCACTCGGGTCAATCACATTATAGAATATACCTTATAATACACATAAATAAGCAACATCAATATAATTATTTCAAATTTACCTAAAGTCAAATATAAATCAAATTTCACTTAAAAGCATGCATTGATGATTGAACTATGAATACTAATAAAATCGACAATCAAACAATCAAAACCGAAAATTCTGAATGCCATACCATCCGAATCCTCATCATCAGCAAGAGGAAAATCAAGCCATGTCTCAGGATGCATAGAAATATTTGCGGCGAAAGCCAAGACCTCATTAGTAACCCCCACAGCATCACCAATCAAATCATTAGGATCCTCTTCTTCAATTCCAAATGGCAGAAACGTGGAAGCAATCTTCGAAATCTCACTTACAGCCCTGTGATCCCTAATCTTGGATATCCCTGTCCTGAATCTGCCCCCAATCTCTGCGAAATTGCTTCTAATTCCTGCAATCCTCGCAGACTCGTTGACTTCTTCTTCGGATGCCGACGTGTCCCACCGGTTCCAGTCTGAGATCGACGACTGTGGCGGAGGTGGCGGTGGTGGTGGTGGATTTGAAGAGGAGGAGGAGGAGGATTGAGAGTGTTCGGATGATGGCGGAGGAGCCAGGAACGACGCGACTCCCCATAATTGGCGAGTTAGGGTTTTGCGGAGTTCTGAGAGGTCCTCTTTCACGCCTCCTCCTATGCTTGTATCCTCTTCGTTTTCATGTTCGTGGTTTGGAGATTCTTTGTTGTTGTTGGTAGGAGGTTTATTAATGGAGGTTTTGTCAACGTCATCGTCATCATCATTGACACCGAGTGAGCTCACTAGGGATCGAGCGATCCATGACATTTCTACTTCTTGCGATCTCCACAACCAAAAGGAGAAAGACAGAAATTAGTGGAGAAGAAAATGAGGCGAACCAGGTTCGAGAGGTGGGGTTGTGTATTTATAAGCTTGCCAAACTGCATATCTGGCAGTCTACGTGGCGTGGCGTGGCTCGTGTATTTATAACTCTCCATTTGCGTTGTTATTGTACTGGCGTGTTAGTTACCGTGTTGTTGGCACTCTACATTATTTTTAGCTGATTATTGTGTATTTCACACCTCCACCACCATGGACCCGGGGTGGCTCCTGTGCACAAAGCGTAGGAGGACGTCCTGTGCACGTTGCACAGCCGTCGGATCAGATCCGACGGTTCACATTGAAGGATTTCAAAAAAACAAATTTTTTTTTTTTGAAATCCGTCAATATGAGCCGTTGGATCAAATCTGACGACTCCCCCCCCCCCCCCCCCCCAATCCCATTATATCTATGTTCCAAATCAATTTTGTTTTAGCCAATTAAATTTTAGGCCTATATTCGCTTAAAAAAAATCATATTTTATAAAATTAAATTGTTTTGAAGTGCGCTAAAACTCAAACCTATCGCTATATTAATTGTCATTTTTGTAACAACTCCCAAAATAATATTACTTTTGAGGTGTAATAGTTTACCAAACAATTTCAAGTCAAAACTAAACTTATTTAAAAAAAATAAAAAATAGTTTTACAAAAAAAATGATACAAATTGGATCACCATACAAGATGGTGATACAATTATTATATCACTTTGTTTGTGAATACGTATAAAATTGTTTAGTGGAATGTTACATCTCAAAAGTGATATTATTTGAGAATTGTTACAAAAATGTCAATTTGATGTAGTGTACGGTAAATTACTATAAATTTTAGGATCAAACTCGGTTAAAATTTTAATCAATTGAGAAGAAAAACATTTTCAAATTGCAGTGCCCAGTGAGTTTAACTTTGGTAAGGTGGATCTCCCTTTCTTACCCTCACGTTGGCTTGTCTCCAAGACACCGACACATGTTCATGGGTACTATTTTTTTTTTTTATTAAGCATTACGCATATATATATTAATTTGAATTGAAATTACATAAAAGTTTGCCTGCAATCGAAGCAAGGTCGTGAGCTTCACCGTTCAGGTCTCAGAGAATAAAGTTACAGAACCAATTACAATACAGAGAAAGTAAAAGTCGAATATTATTAAGAAGAAGTTGCCACAACCAACACTCCATGGATTGATTTGTCTGATCTGTGGATAGGAGCAACGAGATCAATGAGCCTGAGTCGCCCAGCAAGAAGCCCGTTTCCCAACGTCATGTCTGGATAAGCAAAAGGGTCGCCACTGCAGCAAAACACCCTGCATTGTACAATTAGCTACTCGTCCTGATATAGGAGATGAAATCCTTCCGATGACCCTGCCATTAGCTTCCGTCGCCAAGACTCCAACTGCACCTCTCTGGAAAGAAGAGAAATAACAAGCATCATAAGAGACCATAATCATATCGTGCCGAAGCTCCAAAGGGATGTTTTGAGATTGGTTTGCTTGGGCGTTGATGGGCCGATTTCTAACTGCTTGCAGTTGTTTCTGGAAAGTAACCAGTCGGAGGGAGCAGCCGTCTGACATGGAAGGTTCTGAAGGCTGGTGTGAGGTAGCCCTGGCCGATCGGGTATTGGGTGGGACGGGGGTGGGTTGGGGGGCAAGAATTGTCATGACTATGGTCTGATGCATGTTTATAGGATCCAGAGGTGAGTTACTAGGGCCAAGAGTGTCAAACCATTGTTTGAACCAAGCTCCCCACGTGTGTTGCAAAGACTTGTAGAGAGCTGGGATATTGAAATTTAAATGGTTGAAAATTATTTGATTACCATAAAACCAGGAGAAATGCTAGGAAATCATGTTTTGTAAACATGTTTTGCAACCAGGATGACGTGTCATGATCTGGAAAGAATGATGAAATCTCCAAAGATTTTATGTGTATCTCAAAATTGTAAAAAACTCCTCTAACGATGCCACGTCATCATGGTTACGAAACATGTTTACAAAACATGGTTTCCTATAGTACGGAAAATTAACATGAATTGAAACTGCATTTCCTCCTTAGTTGAGCCATGGGTATTATCTGGTAGAAGAAGAAGAAACATGATGTGTTACATCAATATTGTGATTGTTTTTCATCATACCATCGTACGTCTCTGATTCCATTAAATCAAATGTTTCTAGCACTAGCATATAGATGCATCTTGTGGATTGTGTCACGTGGCTTTTCACTTGTATACTCTTATGATTTCTGTTGATTGTGTTACGTCGCTTTTCATTTGTATACTCTCACTTAGGGGTGGACACAGGACGGGATGATTTTCATTTCTATTTCATCTCATTTGTTCTGGATCGGGACGGGATCGAGAGATAGACTTTATCCCGACCTCGTCCCATCTCAAACGGATTCAAGGTGGGATGAGACGAAACGGGTCGGCAGGCAATAAATGAACATATGTTATGGGTTTTTGTCAACTAAAGAAATATCAGCCAAACTAGTTGAAATAACACCATCAGTATTTCCATTCTGGAATTAAAATGCATCATGAGGATGCTGATTTTTTACATCCTTCAAAGATTTCCAAATTTGAATTCAGTTGTCATTTAAATTCCAGTGTTTGAGTTTAATTTCACGTTATCTGTGTTCAGTGCAAACTAATGATATGATGTTGGTGATCTATCCCTCATCACTGATCCGGAGTGTCATTGCCCTCCACAACCTGATCAACAACAAGGTCAGTTATCACTATATCATTATATTTTTACAGAATAAAGTATGTATTTTATGCATAGCTTTTGGTGCTTAATGTGATTATCAAATTTCGGGATTTTTTCTACAGATGCTCAACAAAGAACATGAGAAAGCTGAAGATGCTAAACCAGCAGCCATACCAGCTGCAGCTGCCATCAATCAATTTAGGACGTTAGTAGAAATGTGCATATATAACGTCCGGGAATCTTCATGTAAATCGAAAGTTATTGATTGTATGGCAAGAACAAAATCTACTAGGAAATGTGCATAACGTCTGTGGAATCTTCATGTAAATTGAACGTTATTGATTGTATGACAAGAACAAAATCTTCATGTAAATAATAATGTTCAAGCATGTTATTTTTCCAGGAACATGAACAACAAGAACATTTAAACTGGCCATCACAAATGCTTTTTGACGCCATGCATAAGGTGATGAACTGTTCAAGTATGTTAGGGAAAAAAATGAAAAGAAGAAACCAACATGACCCGTGCATAGGGAGATGAACCGTGTCTAACTAATCAATACAAATTGAAAAATGAAAGTAGTTGAATGAAGATTATTAAAAAAATTCGGTCGGGATGGGTGGGATTGAAATTTTTTTTTCCGATACCACCCCATTCTAGATCATGACGGGATGGGACATGGATGAAATTGATCAATCCCAATAGAACCCAAAAAAAATTGGGACGGGACGGGATGCCCACCCTACTCTTATAACTTCTACATACTTGGAGTTAAATTTGTTGATCTTAACTTGCGGCATCTTTATCAGTTTATGGTGTGTTGACCAGTTCTGGTATTTAATGAGTTCTGAGATCCTATAAAAACACTGCTCGCCTTCCAAAAAAAATTAAAATTGTTGATCCCTACAAATTATCTTTGAACCTAAGCTGTTCTTTCTTTCGAACCTTCTTTTTAGCACAAACTTCATTTTCTGATGGTAGATCGTAGTCTATGAAGAATGTATAGTTTATTGGGTCATAATCTGGTTGCCAACTTTGCTTTCCATCTTGGTTTTTTGCATGATTAGTCGTTATAAATAAATCCGACATTGTTTAGACATGCCATTCGAGTGAGAAGAAGCTCGAGTCTGGTGCAAGAGTAGAGAAAATCAACTCTCCACATTGTTCAATCACAAATTTAGTAATAAGAATAACGATGATTCTAAATGGCGAGGAAACGGGCGAGGGAGGGGGTGTGACCCTTCATCCCCTTGAGATGCGCACCTTGTGAATCTCGAGGGGGATGGGGGGGGTCAAAACCCCCCTTCCTCGCCCGTTTCCTCGCTGCCTAGCATCACTCTAAGAATGATAATGTTTCAAGTATCACTTAAGCTCTTCTATGATGCCAATAGCATGACAGTTCAATGGTTAGAGCGATGGTACCACTAGGTCATAGATTTGAACCCAATCGACGGCATATTTATCAGTTAAGCTTTCCCATGATGCGGATGATAAATGAAGTTATTTATTGGTCTTCAAAAGTGAAGGTTCAACTTATGAATCAAACCCTTGATCATTTTCATATCAAATAGTACTAAATTTATTTTTTTGTGCGCTTTAAAAGGTACGAGTTGAATTTTTTAGGAAGGACATGTACATGAATAAATTGTTTACTGATTAGCAATCCGTTTGAGCCGAAATTTTTTAAAAACAATGTAAATTAACATAAAGTAAAAATAACGTACTAAAGTTTTCGACGGTTGTTGCTCATGTCAAAATGTGATATGATTCCAAATGAATCATTCTTTTCATTGCTCCGCTTGAGCTGTAAATATGAGGAAGAAATTGTCGGAATTAGCATTGGAAATAACATGTTGCATCTTGAAACAGATATGTATTAATCAAGAGTAATTCTAGGTGTCGAGGAAACCAGCGAGGAAATGAGCGAGGGGAGGGAGGTGACGGGGTGGGGACCGTTCACCTCCCTCGAGATGCGCGCATCAAAAAAGATGGCACGCATCCCGAGGGAGGTGAACGGTCCCCACCCCGCCACCTCCCTCCCCTTGCTCATTTCCTCGCGGGTTTCCTCGACACCTAGAATTTCTCATTAATTAAAGTCAAAATAGGGGGAGGTAGGTATCAGTTCAACGGTAGGCTTGTGACAGATGAAATTACGGATTCAAATTTTAAACCTTGTCGATAGAATTTGAGGCGAGAGGGGTTAGGCTTGTGACGGATGAAATTACAGATTCAAATTTTAAACCTTGTCGATAGAATTTGAGGCGAGAGGGGTTAAGGGGTTTAAGTAAAAAAAAAAAAAAACTGCAAAACAGACACTTGCCCTCTAAACAGAAGTCAAAAACCTTAACCTCGACAAAATGCCGCCAAACCAAAACCTCTGAACTAAATCAATCCATCCATCACACAAAATGCTTCTCCGAACTCGTCTCCTCACTCTTCACGCCTCCTATCTCTTACTCTCTTCACCCACTTACCTTTCTCCGACCCACACTCCTAAACCTTTCTCACAGACATTTCGTCAAACATCTTCTCGACCAACCTCCGCCCGCACTCCGAGAACTAACAAACCCCCAATTTCAGACAAATCTAACTTCATCAAGTCCAACCTCTTTGTATCTCTCGGTGTCCACCCGGAGCAGGTCGCTGAAGACATGGTTCTTCCCGGTTCGAACATCGTTCATGGTCCCTATGCTGGCCACTCTCAGATAAAGGAAGTGGAGTTCATTAAGAGTAGTGGCAAGACCAAGGACAATTCATTAAGAGTAGTGGCAAGGCCAAGGATTGTCCTAAGGATGATTTGCCTGAGTTTGCGATACTTGGTCGATCGAATGTCAAGAAATCTTCGCTTATTAATGCTCTTTGTCACAAGAAAGAAGTCGCCATAACTCCCAAGAAACCAGGTTTTGGACCATCTTGCTGTACCTTGTTTATTGGGATTTCATTCGTTTACATCAATAATTTATTCAGTTTTGTGGAATTTTCTTGAATAATTTGTGCAGGAAAGACTCAGCTTATAAATCACTTTTTGGTGAATAAGAGTTGGTACATTGTCGATTTGCCTGGTTATGGGTAAGCCATTGAATCACTAACCTTTTGTTTGGAATCTTTGCGATGAACTTGGTTGTTTTCATGTCTGTATTTGTAACTTCTAAAAAAATCTCTAAAATATATTCAGGCATTTATGTTTCGTTTTTCTTGTTTTCAAGAATGGAATTTGAAATGTGTGATTCAAATTTAGATTTTAAGCAATACTTTAGTGTATGAATCTGAATTCTGAAGAGTTTCTGAATGGCAAAAATCTGTGGGTTGTTTGTAGGATTCAAAAAGTTATGTGGATATTGTGGTGATTGAAATCTTTCAACTTTTTTATTCGTGTATAATATGAGTTTAAATTAAAATACATATCATCGGTTCAATAGCTATATTTTTTGCAGAGTTAGAGACTAGATAGGGTTTGTCTACACTCCGGTTCATTACTTATCAGTTGTAATCATAAAAGAGCACATCGAGCTATAATTGATGAGGTTTGATTTAACCTTGCAGTTTTGCAAATGCTCCTGAATCTACTAGAATGGATTGGTCTTCATTCACAAAAGGCTACTTCCTGAATAGAGAAACTCTTGTTGCTTTGTTACTACCAGTTGATGCAAGTATCCCTGCTCGGAAGATTGATATCGACTGTGCTAATTGGCTTGGTCGTCACAATGTATGCTACCCTGCTCTCTTCCAGCTACCTATTAGTTATATCCTTACATTTGGGTGGAATTCAATATCCACTCCAATTCTACATCCAATTTTCTTTTCACAATTTATTTGCTTTTTGTCGTTGAATTTCAGATACCAATGACTTTTGTTTTCACCAAGTGTGACAAAGGTAAAGCAAAGAAAGGGAACCTCCACCATGGATCATGACCAGTAGTGTCACTGGCTTAGGCAGGGACGAGCTTCTTCTGCATATGTCACAGCTAAGAAACTTTTGGGACAACTAAGATACCGTATCAACCGCAGCCAGATGTAAGATTATTTGTACAGGTACTTAAAACTTTTTGGTTTATCTTTCCAAGGTTCTAATCAGTAATCTGTCAAAGAAACAAACAACCCATGATAAAAGAAAAAAGTGGCTTAGAATTATTATCTGCATCTTTGTGTATATTTCAGCATTTGGATATTTGTGGTAAATTTGCAGCCAGACACGGAACAAACTCATGGTAACACTTTCCACAGTTTGACTTTTATGTCCACGCATCTATTAGGCAAGATAGTTTCACTTTCTTAATGTGGAAGGTCACGCTCTTTGTAATGCATTCGGAATCTTACAATATCTTCAGTGGTAGTATCATCCTCAAATTCAAATGGCTTGAGTTGAGGACAAGATTTTAGGCTTTCTGGAAGGAGCTCCAAATGGTAAAAGTGACAAAATATGTATATATATATATATGGTGATCACAATTTTGACGTAGGTATGTCCTCTTGTTCTTATAGAGCGCTGTATGAACTTAATTCAGTCAAACAAAGTTTGGGAAAAGGAAAAAAAAAAAACCCTTCAACACTCCTTGACATATTTTTTTTAGCGGTTGGGAGGAAGGCTCAAGCAACAATACTGCCCATATGACTATTTAGTGTGGGTAGCTCCGCCCATTTAACGACCCAAACTCCTTTTTGGCAGTGATTTGTACAAAAAGCTCAAAGGAAATCTGTATAAATTAAAAACTCACAAAATTCTCTCTTTATCGTTTTGCTTTGCATTTATTTGATTAAATTAATCTGAAGTGTAACTTTATGGCGAGCACAGACTATTTGGTCGTCAAATACTTCATCCTGCTTAAACAAAATGGAGGGAAGATCTTCATACTTCTAACAAACTACTTTTTGCTGTTGTAATTTTGGACTGGAGGTAGCTAGATCTTATTGCCAAGCACAAACCAAGATTGTTGCAATCATTTGAACAAAATAAGAAATGCAAAAAGTAAAACTTGATTTTATTAGAGAATTTTGTACATCTGCCACGTGATATTGTCTAGTTCTTTACAAGATTTAAACATAAACTGTCATTTAAAACAATCTGTAATAGGCAACGTCTGTCTATTTCACCATATATTGCATGTGATGCTACTCTGGACCAGCTTCACGTTCCAAAACCTAGTGCTGATTACCAGCAAAAAAACCACCAACTTGCACAGAAACCAGAAGACAGGCAAAATAGAAAGATTTCATGGAAAAACAAACAAACAGTGCACATGAAAACAATACTATGTTTCTATAGATGCTAGAGTATTACGACTCAAAAGAGGGGAGAACACAAGTCAAACCAAGAAGGCGACGACAGTCCTATAGGAGTCATTGATGGAGGTGGAGGTGAAAATAGTCCCCAACCCCCAGAAGTCATTGAGGGTGGAAAAGGTGAAAGCAGTTCTAAAGGAGTCATAGGTGGTGCCAATTCTTGTGTTGGAGCAATTAATGGCAAGTCATTTTTGACACTCGTTTGAACCATATCTTGAGAGCAAAAAGATTTCAATGGTTCTGCTGCACTATAATCAGCAGATGTCCGTGAGGTGACAAACTCAAGTGGTGGAGGCGCCACAGTTTGGAGACGTTTAGGCTGGAATTCAGGTGCACCTGTTAGCTTCTGAACAACCCGTCGAAAGTTGGAGGAGTTCACTTTGTAGACTTTAGCTGGTGGTGGCACAACATATTTCTTCCATGGTTTGGCTGGTGGTTTACATACAAAATGGAGGGAGGCTTGTGGTGTCTTTGTCTCTAGGTTGTCCATAAGTTAAACTAAAGAAGAAGGAGGAGAAGAAGAAGAAGAAGAAGAAGAAGAAGAAGAAGAAGAAGAAGAAGAAGAAGAGGGGTAAAAATCTTTAGGGGTATGGTTTCTTTGCTTATGTATGTATTCAGATCACCAATTTTATATACAAAACAAGAAACCAGTAGCATTGAATGTTTGAATAATCGAAGAGAGAGTATAGGACTCTTAAGCATGGTTATGCTATTTCAGATGGCCAGAGGCAACTTGGCTGATTATGGTTTAACCTGCTTTTTCTATTTTTAGTTAATGTGTTAATTCATGAGAGTTATTAAATTTTTTGGTATTATCCAGTTATTTTGAGATGGTCTAGTCAGCTGATATATGGTTTACCACAACCATCTTTCTTAAACGATAATTATTTTATTTAGTTAATTTGTCTGTTCACAAGAGTTATTACTTCTTTTGATCGGTATGACCTGTTTGTTGAGCACAATTCAGTACTCATTGAGTGAGTCTGACCATGACTCGAGTTTAAGAGGATGCCATTATCGAATGATAATAACTTAGTCAGTCACAGTTGGGATGTGGCTGCTGCTGACATTGTCAAGTTCTGGTCAAATATAAAAGTTTGACTAAATTTGTTTGACATTTTCATCAGTTCTTATTCCTTTCTTCCCTTATTAAATATAACAGAAATTCTATTTGTCGAGGAAACCAGCGAGGGAGGGAGGGAGATGGAAGGTCCTCCCTCTCTCCCTCCCTCGCATCGCGAGGGAGATGGAAGGTCCTCCCTCCCTCCCTCACTGGTTTCCTCGCTGGCTAGAATCACTTTAAATATAAAGCTTTTCTCTGTGGTAATATGTACAGCAACTACCCTTCGACTTTACGGAGCCGATTTTGAGGATGCACCCCTCAACATGTTAGCTATTGATCGATCACTTATGAATTATTTGCAATGAATAATTTTTAAAAGGTGATCTTAAAATGCAAATTTTACAGTTACATAAACCATGTTTGTAATAAAGAGTTAAAACTACTTAGGTATTGTAAGCCTATTTACTATGAATCTATGATATATACTGTATATATATTGGCAAGAGTTATCATTTTTTCTTCCTCTAGGAAAGTAAGGATTTAGCTCTGCCAGAATTGGAATACCATCTTCTAATAATGGATTGTTCAAAGTCCTTTTTTGAATAATTGAATGGTTTTATTTCATTGTTTATCAGATAGATACTTTTCACCCCACTTTTTCTTTTTTTCTATTAGTAGAATAAGTCCAACTGATCACACCTATCTCTACTATAATTGCAATTAATTCAGTTATCTCTTTGACCAATATACATGCAATACATCCAAACTTTAAGTAGTTGAGAAGCCAGTGAGCCACTCAGGTGTCTTGGTCTTTATTTATGAAATGATACACTTTGTGAAAACCTCTACTTGAGCTAGAGATGGTGCATCAATAAATTATTGGGGTTTTCTCAATTCTGGAGCTTATCCTATAGTTTCCAATTTCGTCACCATGCAACCACTTGATCTTCATCAAATCTTATTAATTACTACCCTTTTAAATAAAATTAATATGAGTGAGTTCTGTCTGGAAAGGGTCATTTATATTGTTTTGTGGATCTACTATCCTCCATTTTCTCAGAATCCAAGGAGTGTAGATGTTGGACTGGTCAACTTTTCTTAGCAATATGCTTGAGCTGTTCCAGTTTGAAGTTTCCACGATATCTAGAATCATCGATATGATTTGTGGTCATGTGTGTTGTTTATGTTTTTGTCTTTGTTGTTATGGGATTTGCATGAGATTCTCTGTTGCAGTAGAGATGATCAAATGGGAAAGTTAGAGCTGGAACTAGGATGTTGAAAAGTAGACTGTAGGGGGAGCTCAAACTAGAAACCAATGTAACAAAAAATTTGAACAGAAATCCACTCCAGTTTCATAATGAAGAGAATTCTTGATGCTCAGTACCTGTCAGATTCTTGGGGCTTCTTGTTAGGAACTTGGTTTATGCATACCTGCTACAATAAGGTTTCGCGGTCTGAATTAGAATTCATCATAAATCTGTTGGCATTCATTATACTTGTCATATTGGTGCTGTTTTTGCATTAGTGTATGTTCATTGTCTTATTTTGATTAAATGATCACTTGAAGTGTGTCTTTAGCTAGTACAAATCACATGGATGTCAAATACTTCAATTTTTGCCTCATTAAATAAAGATGCGAGGAAGATCTTGATACTTGTAAACCACATATTATTGGGATAGTGATAATGCAGGTAGCTGCATCTCGCGTAAAATAAAAACTGACATTGTTCAATGTTTTTTCTAAAGTCAAGTTTGATCTTCTTAGTAGGAAACTATTGATCATCTGTGATGCATTATCTTTCTGTTTCTCTTGCCTAGGGAGTTATAATGGGATGAAAAAACATTTGTAAACTTGTAAATCATAAAGTCCTTTCTCTTTTACTAATAAAATGAAAATAATACATTCATAATGGCACCATAACAGTCACCAACCCCTCCTTTTACAGAGCCCCCCCACGCCCCCCCCCAAAAAAAAAAAAAAAAACCCAAAGACTATCCAACAGCACTCCACAGAACAGTGCTGGTATCAAGAACTGGTATCAACAGTAGCTAGAGTTCCTGGACTTGGAAGAGGGAAAGAACTCCAGTGGAACCAAGAAGGTGTAAACAGTCCCAGAGGAGTCGATGATGGTAGTACAGGTGAAGATAGGGCCAAAGGAGCCAATGATGGTTGTGATTCTAGTGTTAGATAATTAGGTGGCAAGCCATTTTGGGCATCAATCGGGAGTATCTCTTGAGAGTGGAGTGATTGCATTGGTAGTGCTGGACCTTCTGGGCTACTGTAATTAGAAGATAAGGCAACTATATTAGGTTGCAATGATTCTGACATATTGAAATTAGAAGTTGGCTGTGAGGTGACAAGATCAAGTGGTGGAGGTGCCACTGTCTGGAGACGCCTAGATTGGTATTCTGGTGCACCTGTGAGCTTCTGAACAACTCTACGGAAGTTGGAGGAATCCACTCTGTAGACTTTAGATGGTAGCAACCCAGCAGGTTTCTTCCATGGTTTTGCTGATGGTTTACGTACTGAATGGAGGGACGAAGTTAATCTCCTTCTTTCTTGGTTGTACTGACTTTCCATGGAAGAAGAAGATGATGAGTCCATAGGGTATTGTCTGTTTTTTGTGTATGTGCTTCTACTTGTTTATGGTTAGAATCTGATAAGCATTATTGTTTTTATATACAAATAAGAGAAACCAACAAGGTTGAATATTTGAATATTCGAAGAGAGAGACCAAGGACTTACAGCATAGCACATGCCCTTTACCATGACCGAGATAACTCAGCTAAGATATGGAGTGTATTGACAGTTATTATTGAAGGATTTTCGGGAATGGACCGTGGTTCACTTACTCATCTAAGCTGGTTCATCTAAACTCCGTCTTGAATGGATTACGACCATGTTTCTTGGAGTTTGGCAGGTAACCAGCAGCCGCCGGGATGTAATTGCTGCAGATGTGGTTTAGTTTTGGTCAATAGTCGAAAGTTTGACCAATTTTCTCTGGTAATTTCATCAGCCATTCTTCTTCTCTGTATATTTTATGTTTCTCTTTGGCCTTCTACATAATCTGTGTTTTAAATATGCAACCACACAACTTTGAATAGTGCATTGCCCATGATTCTTGTTACATAAGTTATCTTAAAATGCCCACTTATTGTAGATAAAATAAATAATTGATGAGAATGAATATTATATGATGTATATCACTGTGGTTGTAGTCAAGTATTATAAGTTCTTCCACAGGTGTTTGCATTCAATTCTACGAAAATTTATGAACTAGACCTATATGTTGAAGCTTCTGCGTTTCTGTATTGAATCATACTAAAATTTATTTGATTTCTTCTTTTCGATGTAGATCAAAGAATTTTTCTGGTCGAAGCTAATGTCCTTCCTTCAGTCACAATATCGAGAATGTGCAGGGCACCGTTACCATATCCTGGTCAGTGGGTCTTTCTTACTGTACACATTACATGATCAATTCCAACAGATCAGGCTGATATACCAATTGTGATTGAGCTAAATAGCTCGTTGACCAATTATAAACATGATTACATCATTGCTGATGAATCAACTGCTCATTTTTGTTGAATAAGCTTTGAAAGCTAGACCACTTGTATACCTTAGCCTTTATTACAAATAATGCACGAAGATTGTGACATAACATCGATAAATTACTGGTTCTTTGTTATTATTTTTGCCACTTGAGCCATAGATAGTGATAGAATATTTTGTTTTCTTTACATGAAATGTTCCTTTCTGTCGTGAAGGGGATGTATCTGGTCTAAAATTTTTTGGTAAGTACTCTTAATCAGTGTTCTAAAAAAACGGCCTAGGCATTAGAGAAACGCCTAGATTAATGGCTGGGTAGGGTGAAAAATCGGGTAGGTGCCTAGGCGTGTTCTGGGCGGGCGGATTTTTTTTTATTTTTTTTTAATAAGGTTGATTGTGTTCTTATTTTATTTTTATTTTCCCTTTTTTTGGAAAGAAACAATTTAATTGTTTTTTATTTAGCATATGTCTGAATGTAGCAAATGATGATTACTTAATGGAATTATCAAAGGATCTGCTGGTACCAATTTTAGTAATGTAGATTTTATCAAACATGACTGTGTTTATTCATGCAATTTGAAGAAAAATAAAAGAGTAGGTTTGGATATTTGTCCACAAATTCAACTTTGTATAAAGTACCCACCATGACCAACTTCAGTCATTTGAGTTTTAATAAATTTTGTTCATGTTTTTAAATTTTGCATATGTATCTTGGCATTAAATTGGATGTAATTGATAGGGTATTATGCTTAACTTTTGTAAATTATTAAATTTATAATACAAAACCTAAAATCGCCTAGGCGTCAGGCACCTGCTCGCCGCCCGCCCACCGCCTAACACTTTTTAGAACATTGCTCTTAACATTCAAGGAGTCATGGATGTTAGACCAGTCAATTTTTTCCGAAGTTATCCATTATTGAACTGTTTTTGTTTGAATGTACTAGGAAACTTCTAGAATCATTCGTAGTCTATATATATGCACATGTTTTTATGTTTTTTTTTTTTTTTTTGTGAAAGGCAAGAGTGCCGCCGGTGGGTATAGAACTCAAGATGTGGGGTTTAAACCACCACAGCCTTAACTATCCAACTAGGCTACCATTGACACATGTTTTTATGTTTCTGTTATTGTCTTTGATGTTTCTGAGACAACAAGAGCTGAAATTGATAGAAACATAGAAGAAAATTTGAACATAACTCCCCACAAGTGAATGAAACATAAATGCACAAGCAAAATGTGAGAATAATGTCTGTGTCCAGCGAAAAAAAGGACAAAGCCTCCAAGATAACAATAGATAGCTATAGGTTGAAAAGCCTTCCAAACGTAGTAGAAGTGGTAGCAAAACAGAACAACAAAACCTGTGACAAATAAGTAACTGCCGTAGCTGTGGTCCTTTGCTTTGTATGAAGCAGGGCATGGTGATCTCCTAGGAAATTTTTTGATCAGGTTGTGAAGGATTCTAGGGGAGCGTCTGTCCGTAATCCAGCAAAGTTGTTGAACTTGAACTATTTCTATTGACCAATCACGCAAGTTGTCCTGGAGTTTAAGACTTGCTTTTAATTTACTGATTTGTAATTCATGTGCTGATAACATACCATGATTGACTATGAGGATTGAGAATCAATTGTCACTCTTTACTGATTCAGTCTCGACAACAAACAATGTTGAAAAAATCTAACTGGCGAGGGAAGCAGCGAGGAAAACAGCGAGGGACCCCACAGGGGGGAGGGGGAGCCGTCCATTCCCCCCGGGATGCGTGCATTGAAATGGACGGCTCCCCCTCTCCCTGTGGGGTCCCTCGCTGTTTTCCTCGCTGCTTCCCTCAACAATTAGACGGGTTGAACAATGTTTGTTGCATGAAATTTCCTGACACTTTATTTCTGTAAAATAAAGTTGCAACTTGTGCGGATTGGGTTGGCTGCAATAAATCCAAGCTCCATGCATTTGGATTTACAAAACCCAAGCCCAACTTAACCTAACATTGCGCATTGACAAACTGCAGTCACTTTTATTTTTTATTTTTTATTTTCTTGCTCAGACCTAGTGCTAACAGGCCTATTATGTGTGTAAGGGTGAGGGTAACCTGTCAAAACAAGAATATCAATGATTTACCAGTCTACCCAGTTTCACAATTTTGAGCTTCATTGGCATTTTTATCTTGCAAGTTTGAAGCACAAATGAGTTGAAATGCGTAGGGTTGGTTGTTAACAGGTAAGCAATGTTCACCCTCATCAAAGGTTGGTCAACATTGCTTTCACTCCATAATATTCAGTCTCTCCAATCTTTCCTCACGTAGCAAAGTTTCCAGGCATGGCAAAGCCAAAATTGTCATGTTTGGCTCTGATGAGCTTTGATTATGACATTTAACAACTGTTAGGTTTTCAAGTTAATTTGTTCTTCCTCATATTTTGATGTGAATTATTACCTAAACTAGTAGAATCAGTTCTGTGATGAGTTTGGTGGGAGGTTTCAAGATGGTTGCTCAGCTCTTTCCGTCTCTTAAAAGACATTTGTTGTGAGCTGCGACTTATCTAGACTCTATGATTGATCTCAATGAATTCTCCGAGTTCTCCTACTAATGTAAGAACTTTATAGTTTTTTTACACGGTAATTACAAGTATTTTCAGCTCTTTACGCTTGTTCTGGAAAAAGACTAGTAGTGGCCTATTATGGATGTCAACGAGTCAGGTTTGGGGTTCATTGTTACACTATATAATATCAGGTCTATTGGCCCTCTTGACATCCCCACTAGTACATTCCTGCAAAATCTGGTTCACAAGTATTTTTTTTATGTTCCATGTTGAAAATGTGCAAAAAACTGGTTCGCATTACTACGGCCCTTAATGTTTACATGAACAGACAGATAGGTAAAAGTTCATTTTTGAACTGCCGAACACTTGATGTGCTATTATTAGTCCAGATTGGTGTAATTCAAAATTTTGTTAGTAAGATCTGCCAAACATTTTGCCTCAAAGATGATCAAGTGGTTGTGTGACTGAGAGTTATACATGGTTGTTGCAGGATCTGAAGCTAGAAAAGGAGGTTGGGAGGAGATAAAGAGAACTGATGGCTTCTCATTCTTATCTTCAAGCATTTGGGCCGTTTCCATAGCACACTATCACTGAATTTAAGATCCAGTAAAGAGGTAGGGTTATAATACTTCTTTTTCCCTCTAAATACTAGTCTATAGTGCTATGGAGTCTCAGATCTCATTCATTCAAAGATGCTCTAAAGCCTTGCACACCTTTTCCCTGCTTTTTTTAAGGTGCGAAAGGAGGTTGGGCCAACCATTACACTCTTAACTGATACTGCATAACAATAAAGAATGAAAATAATACAAACTGAAGAACACAACAAAACAGTACAAGACAAAGCATCAAAAAAATTGACACTTGAATGGTGGATGTCCCCTCCATAGGGTGAGTGAAGAACCCCACCAAATTCAAAGATCAATAGAAACTCCACAGAAGAATATAGTAATGTCATAAAGGCCACAACCCATCACCCCATCTTATTGGTCTTCACTACCATCCACAAACAAGCAACTGTTCAAGGTGACTATTGAAAGAAACCCCTTCTCTGGTACAGAAGCATTGATTTGTGCCTGGTGGTTTACATGTGATCGGACCAACTCCATCCCCTCGGGATGCGTGCATGTGAAAAATGAAGGCAGCACACGTCCCGGGGGATGGACGGTCCACCACCACCCCCAACCCACCCCCCTCGCTGTTTTCCTCGCCCATTCCCTCGACAGTTAGAATTTTCCAAAACACAAATCAAGCTCCCTGGAAGCTCTGTAGTTTTCTCTATTAAACATCTTTTCTTTCTTTTCATGATCAGTGACAAGGTGAAGTGTTGTGTGTAAAATAAGTTTGATTGAATGACAAGTGTGTCATAAGTTTAAAAAATGACAAGGGGTCCAGTCCTTAACTCTTCCCATTTAAAGGAAGAAAGAGTACACACCACCATGGACACACTGGCGTCACTGGTAATCCCTAAAACAGAAACTGTTCACCACATGCATGAGCTGAGCTTTACTACCACCACCATGCAGTGAGTGAAAAGCTATATAAGCTAGCAGACTTGCTTTCTAGATGCCCTGCCTTTGTGGGGTCAATTCTCTCTAAATTTTTTTGAATAATTGACAGTCACTGAATAAGATGGACAATGCAAGCTCCATCAACCAATTTCAAATGGCAATTGAACAAAAATTACACTATTTCCACACATTGCCTTGTTCAGGCAAAACTTTGCTTGTTGAGTGAGGGAGCTTTGGTTGGAGGAGTGTTTTTGTGTCATGGGTTTATCAATCTATTGCTGTAAATGGTGAAGAACTTCAAGAAACCAAAACTTTGGACCAAAATGACAAATCTTGGATATTGAACTTCACATTCACTAGGTTGTATGTAAAGAAAAATGTACACATGGGCATTCATATTGAAGGAAAAAAAGAAGCTCGTAGATACATTTGTTATGGCAATAGCAAACTCCTAGTCAAATAGAAACTATATATGGCGCCAACAAACCCCCCCTAGGGTTAGCAAGGACCAAACTTGCATTGCAAGAACACCTGTATTCTCATATCTATCCAATTCCATTACTGCCATATACAATTCTTGCCACGGCGCAGATCCCACACCCGCCATTGAATCGCATTGGTATTAAGGAACAAATGGCTCAAACCATTTTGGGGCTTATTAGAGGAACAAGTGCCAGAGTCACCATCTAAAGTGCAATCAGTGAAAACTAAATTCACTATCACATTATGATGTTTCTTGTCTATGTATTGGAAATCAATTGAGAAAATTACAGGAAATTTTAGTATAGACAGGAGAGCAAGCTGATTACCTCGGCGGCCCACGTATCTTCTTTGATTGATATAGCTTGGTGCAAAGACTTATCTTACACCAAGAGAGCTCTTGAATTCCATTTACCCCCAAGAAGATTCAGGGGTGATCAAGTGTATACAACCAAGTGACAATCTTTTCCCTTCACTGAATTGTTCTTGTGAGCTTGCATTTCGAAATAAAGATGGTGGTAGTATAATTTAGACTACATAATTTCAGTAGCTCGACCGATCTTTGCTTCAATACAGGATTGCAACCACTCTGGATGACTAGTAGAAGCTTTGCAGCCAAACCAGCCTCCACAGCTAGTGATGCGCACTCTTCGGGAGCTAGCTTACAGACTGCCCATAAGATCGATAATGCGTATTGTGTACAACTCTCTGAGACTCTCATTAGGAGTCTCACCACATTCGGAATCGTTTTGGAGCAATCCTTTAGGGCTGATTTTCCTTCTGGGAGATTTGCCAATGCATCTAAAATGAATAATGCAGACTCCAAACAATTAGGATTCAATGTGGGCAATAGCTCAATCAATTGGGGAACAGCCCCAATGCTCACAACCAAGTTTCGAACCTGCTTATGTGAACAAATCGTCTTAAGAAGACTAAGACCAGCAGAAACCCCATTGGGATGTCTCTTATCCTTAACCAATCTCAATAACCCAACCAAAAGACTCAAACTTGACACGATTTCGGATCGAAAATCCTTCTCATCCATCAACATTTCAATCAATCTTGTACAATTGATCTTAGTATCAATGGAACCCTCATTCAACATATCCACCATCAATGAGATCTTCGCTGGCTGCATTAGATTCGTCTTAGACTCCGAATCAAGTGACAAATTCACAAGAATCCCAATAGCTTCAGACCCAACAGCATGGGAAGTGAAAGGACCCAATAGAGATGAAACCAAAGCCACCCCACCTTCATCCACCACAGTCTTCTTTGCAGAAACATGAACAGACACCACTTGTTGAAGCTCCTTGAGAGCTTGAACCCTGGCTTGCCCTTTGACCTTCTTGAGTGTATCAAGAAGCTCTGAAGCCCTCCCTTGCACATCCTCTGATCTCTTCTTCATGATCAAGTACTTCTGAGAGAACCAACTATAGATCAGATGGTAAAGAGTCTTGTTTGGGGTGACTGAATCATCCCACAACTCTTGCATAGTAGTGGGGCATGTTAAGTGCCCTAAAGAGAACCATTTAAGAATGTTGGATCTCTCATAAGTCTGGCCAGTACAAAGGGTCACTGGGTCTTGCATAGGCTCTAGGGAGATTGGGCAGATGAACACTGATGGAACATCACACAAATCAAGCTCCTCTATCATCTTCTTCAGATCCAATTTCTCACCTTTCTCACCTACACCCACCCCACAACCTCCCACACCACCCAAAACTCCATCTTTCACTGCAGTGTCTAGATCTAACACAAGCCCTCCTTCACCCACATCAAACCTAACATCCCCCCCATCTCTCCTCCTACTAGCAACTTCAAACATAGGCATTTCTTTCCCTTTTTTTTTTTTTTTTTTTTTTACTAAAAACCAAATAAAACCCTTAAAATCTCTACAACAAGAAGAACACACAAATCAACAAAAACAACCCCATGTGTGAAAAAAGGAGGACAAAAGAGCACACAAGTTCAAGTTCTCTCATTGACAATAACAAGAAACAAAAACCCTTTAATGGGGACAATTTTTCCTCTCTCACTAATCTTTTTCTTTCCACTTTATCTGATGATTTTTTCTTCAGTCAAAAAAGACTCAATCACCTCCACCACCACCACCACCATCATCATGATCAATAAACACCCAATAATCCCTCTTCCCTAAAAACAAAGCTCACTCATTTCCTTCTCTTCAACCTCAAAAAGTCCCAAATCATCAACCCCAGATCACAATAAAAGACCCCAAACCTACTCAAACACACAACAGTACTACTTGAAACAGACAACACAAACACACACAAAAGCTTCAAACTTTACTCAAATTTGAGCTGAGTTATGTAATGGGGTTTCTAAGAAGACGGAAATAGAGAGAGCAGAGAGAGCAGAGAAAAGCTAATCTTCTCTGCTGCAACGCTCTTCCTCTGCTCTTCTTTTGGTGCTATTGTTGTTGCTCTGTGGACTGTAGACTCTCTTCAAACCCCAAAAATACAATTGTTTTTTCCCCAAAAAAAATAATAAATAAAAAATTGGATTACTGAAAAGTGGCCGGCTACTACCGGTTGATCCTGCCTAGACACGCGCACTGCACGTGCTTTGGTCTTACTGTGCGAGTTAATTTTCCGGTTAATGACACTTACTTATTGCAGTAATGACGGATTTATTCTTGAGGGTCTTTGTTTTGTTTGTTAGGGGTAAGAGTGTCTTTTTATTTTTATTTTGTGGCTGTAGACTATCTAAGTATTGGATTTCATGGGGACCACTGTGTTAAACGGTGGGGATTGAAAAATCACAGAGGTTTGGATCATATGAAGGTTAAATGACATAATTACCCTCCAATTTTTTATTTTTTTTCAGTTTTCTGTATTTTCAAGCAATTTATGTTATAAAAAAATTTGAGAGGTAACGGCCGTAATGATGGCTGAAAATATTTGTAAATTAGTATTTAAAAAATGGGGTAAAATTTTTTTTTTTCCCAAATGATTTAGGTTAAATGCTAGACACCGAAAACAAAATAATCCCTGAACATTAGAATCGCGTTGTAGTTTCCAAAAGAGTGGCGCCAATCGATTTGTTCTAACATTGGCGCCACTTCCTTTGGTGCACATATATTTGGAAGTAGGATGTGAGAAACGAATTTTACGATACCTGTGTGGAGAATGGAAATGCTTGACAGACTAATTGGGTTATTATTAATTCATGACTTGCATTGGACCATAGTTTTCTCAATCGGAAGCCAATTCCAATTTTACTGGTTCATTTCGAATTCAAACATTAGAAAACATTAAAAAATATTAAAAAAAATCTTAGGGTATGTTTGGTTGTACAGAAAATAAACATGAAACTGAAATCATTTTCGTAAAATTGATTTTGAGGCCTTTCTCTCAGACTTTTATCCCATTAATATTGTGGAAAAAATCTTATGAATAATCGATTTTTTGTAATAAATAGACAATCAAACAGCAAAAATCTGTATAATAAAGAAAATGAATACCAAAGAAAATGGCTAATCAAACATAACCTTAAGACCCTTAACCAAACATAGCCTTAATCTTTGGTGTTCCTCAAAAATCCCATAAATCAAAAAATACAAAACTACTTAATAAAGAGCAGAAATTCTAAATGCTGAGGAAAGGGCGAGGAAACCAACGAGGGGGAGGGTTTGACCGCTCATCCCCCTCGAAATGCATGTCTGCACCATCGAAATGCACATCAACATGAATCTCGAGAGTGATGAATGGTAAAACCCCTCCCCCTAACTGATTTCCTCGCCCCATTCCTTGCATTAAGAAAGGTTCAATAGAGAGATAATAATAATAATAATAATAATAATAATAATAATAATAATAATAAAATTATAATAATAATAGTAAGGGGACCCAACAAAAACTGCCAACTTTATTAAAGGAAAAATTAGCTAATACTAGTCTTTGCTTTGACTGCTTTTGCTTTACTAATTTTGCATGGGGACTCCTCTCTCTCTCTAAAACTCTTC
Organism: Berberis vulgaris; assembly: GCA_963556465.1. NCBI lineage: Eukaryota > Viridiplantae > Streptophyta > Magnoliopsida > Ranunculales > Berberidaceae > Berberis > Berberis vulgaris. Next base: position 1,804,696 of record OY747137.1, on the reverse strand, counting down.
ATTTCTCTCTCTGCATATCTAACATTCTTGTGCTACAAGCAAATGGGTCATTGACACATGGTACTTTCCATCTAGATAACTCTGCTCTGCATGATTATTTATAAACTAATCTTGGGGTGTATTTAATGATTGCTTTTGAAAAGAAAAAAAATAATATATATATATATATATTTAGTGAATTATTTTATTTGCTCAAAATGGTTTTTTTTTTTTTTTTTGAATAATGAATTAATGAATGACAACTCTTGCTTTGACTAGAATGGATGCCAAAGTATCAACCATTCCTGATGTGAGTTTGTGAGATTTTGATTTATGGATTAAGTAAAGTTTTTGGATTTGTTCATGGGACTAAGGTTTTATGTCTTTCTTTCTTATCTACTGTCCTTTGATTCACTTTCTTTTTTGCCTCTGTAATCATTTAACCTTTATTCGGGTATCTTTAATGTGTTTTTCGACGATACTTAAACCTAACTTGTGTTTAGTGGAAGAATATATCTGAAATTTTTTTGAATATGTCATACGACACTACCTTAAATTGACATTTTTGTAATAACTTTCAAAATAGTATCATTTTCAGCTGTAATAGTATTATCAAAAAAAATGCAAAACAGTTTTATCAAAAAAATGATACAATAAATTGGATTATCATGAATAGTATTATTTGTAGCACCGTATTCTTCATGGTGATACAATTATTGTATCACGTTGTTTATGAAAATGTGTAAAATTCTATAGTGGACTGTTACAACTCAAAAGTGATACCGTTTGTGAGTTTTTACAAAAATGTCAATTTGGTGTAGTGCCAAAATGTTCAAAGTTGAAAATCAAAAACAAATTTCAGTATTTTTAGCAATTTTTATAAAAAAAAAATAATAGTGTTATGGGTTATGAGTGAGGCTAGGAAATCGGGTTTTGTAACATGTTTTGCAACCAGGATGATGTGGCATCGTTAGAGGAATTTTTTACAACCTCAAGATACACATAAAATCTTTGGAGATTTCATTATTCTTTCCAGATCATGACACGTCATCCTGATTACAAAACATGATTGCAAAAACCTAATTTACTAGCATTTTTTATGGGTCATATATTCAAATTTATTTTTATGCCTTCCTGACTTTTTTGTATTAACATTAGTATTGAGGTGCTAGACTTATTGTCTTTACCTTTGGATATTATAATTTTTAGCAATTTTTTTAAAAAAGATAATAGTGTTATGGGTTATATATTCAAATTTATTTTTATGCCTTCCGACTTCTTTGTATGAACATCGGTATTGGACTTATTGTCTTTACCAATTCTTGTATTTGGAGATTGTAATTTGTATAGTTATTTGGTTTCTTTGTAAGGACAATAAGATTGGTCTGTTACTGTATTTACTATTTAAGCGTGTTTTCAAAAAATGGATATGCTAGGAAACCAGATTTTTGCAACCTGATTTTTGAGATATTTAGTAGAGGATTTTAAGTGCACAATGGCAAAGTATCAACCATTCCTGATGTGAGTTTGTGTGATTTTGATTTATGGATTAAGTAAAGTTTTTGGATCTGTTCATGGGACTAAGGTTGTATGTCTTTCTTTCTTATCTACTGTCCTTTGATTCACTTTCTTTTTTGCCTCTGTAATCATTTAACCTTTATTCGGGTATCTTTGATGTGTTTTTCGACGATACTTAAACCAAACTTGTGTTTAGTGGAAGAATATATCTGAAAAAAAATTGAATGTATTATGACATTACGTTAAATTGACATTTTTGTAATAACTCTCAAAATAATATTATTTTTCAGTTGTAATAATATTATCAAAAAAATGCAAAACAATTTTATCAAAAAAATGATACAATAAATTGGATCGTCATGAATAGTATTATTTGTAGCACCGTATTCTTCATGGTGATACAATTATTGTATCACGTTGTTTATGAAAATGTGTAAAATTCTATAGTGGACTGTTACAACTCAAAAGTGATACCGTTTATGGGTTTTTACAAAAATGCCAATTTGATGTAGTGCCAAAATGTTCAAAGTTGAAAATCAAAAACAAATTTCAGTATTTTTAGCAATTTTTATAAAAAAGATAATAGTGTTATGGGTTATATATTCAAATTTATTTTTATGCCTTCCTGACTTTTTTGTACTAACATCAGTATTGAGGTGCTAGACTTGTTGTCTTTACCTTTGGATATTATAATTTGTATAGTTATTTGGCTTCTTGACCTTGCAAGAAAATAAGGACAATAAGATTGGTCTGTCACTGTGTTTAGCGTGTTTTCAGAAATTCAATAGAGGTTTTTACATACATGATGGTAGTCATTTTGTGCGTCTCAAGATTAAGGTAACGAGGAATAAAGTTACAAAACCATAACTTATGATAAGAAAGGAGGTGTCTAATGCTGCTAATAAGAGGACGTCACATTCAACACATGGTTGTCTCTGGCGCTTGTTTTTTCTCTTGTAAAATGGCCTGCAACGTTTCAGAGTCTTCCATAAGAAATCACGTCCTCCGCTGTCGAGCTTGGATCAGCAAAAGCGATGCCTCAGCAGCAAAGCATTCCACCATAGTGCTGTCAAAAACCTTCTCTGAGATGGGACAAACTACCCGAGCAAGAACCATTCCAATAACATTCATCGCGAAAATACCGATCGCCCCGGTTTTGGAGACTTTATGTCATGTAATTGATGTGTTTTGGAGGAGTCCTTCTAGGGAGCGAGGGATGGGTGTAACCACCCATCCTCCTCGGGATGAGCGCATCGCGAGGAGGATGGGTGGTCGCTCCCTTTCCCTCGACCCCTAGAATTTTCCGTTTTGGAGTGTCCATAATACTAATAAGTACTTATTTTTAATGAATTATTTTATGTGCTCAAAATGGGTTTTTTTTTTAATAATGAAATAATTAATGAATGACAACTTTTCTTTGACCAGAATTGATGCAAAGTATCAACCATTCTTTATGTGTGTTTGTGTGATTTTGATTTATGGATTAAGTACTTATTTTTTGGATTTGTTGATGGGACTCACGATTTATGCCTTTCTTTCTTATCTATTGTCCTTTGATTCACTTTTTTTTTTTTTTTTTTTTCTCTCTAATCATTTAACCTTTATTCGGGTATCTTTAATGTGTTTGTTTGACGATACTTAAACCTAACTTGTGTTTAGTGAAAGAATATATCTAAAAAAAAAAGGTTTGAATATGTCTTACCAAAATGTTCAAAGTTGAAAAATCCAAAACAATTTTTATGAAAAAATAAGGGTGTTACGTGTTATTCAAACTTATTTTTATGCCTTCCGACTTCTTTGTATGAACATCGGTATTGAGGTATTGGACTTATTGTCTTTACCAATTCTTGTATTTGGAGATTGTAATTTGTATAGTGATCTGGTTTCGTTGTAAGGACTAAGATTTGTCTGTTACTGTATTTACTATTTAAGCGTATTTTCATAAACGAAAGTGCTAGGAAACCAAATTTTTGTAACCTGATTTTTTAGATATTTAGTAGAGGTTTTTAAGTGCACAATGCATATTTGTAGATTTTTTGAGACTTGGTGTCATGTAATTGATGTTTTGGAGTGTCCATAATTACTTTTGACTATCCACACTAATAAGCATTCTTTTCATGGAAGCAAAGTCCCTGGTGATAAATAGTTTCTAATTATTGAATAAGGATTGAGTGGTGAATGTCATTCATCAATTGCCCTAATTATAGTTTGAATGGACTTTGATCATAAAAGAAAGAAAATGATTGTAACATAGCTTATCCTGTATTTTATTTTTATTTCTTTTATCATATACATCGATCGGCTTGATTACGCCTATTTTGTTTGCATCAAAGGTTTTTTTTTTTTTTTCACTAAAAAACATTCATGGTCGTTTTTTAAAATTCTCCCCACGAGCTAATGATAAGATTTCTGAAGAATTCATAAGTTTATAATTGCGTCAATGTCATTTTTTGGTTCAAAGATCCATTTAAAATCATATATAAACGAAAAGAGTAAGTCTAGTTAGCATTTTTTTTTTTACACTTTTTTTTCATTTTTCTTAAAACATAATCACAAACACTATCTATAAAAGAGGTAAAAGTGTAAAAAAAAATAAAAATAAAAATTCAAAATAAAATTAGCAAACATGACTGGCTAGAATTATTGATAAATGAAAATTCAATTGCAATTGTAAAGAATACTTGGCATTTTATTTGTCAGTGCTCAGATGTAATAATTTCTTTAGGAGCCTTTCTAGGCGGCAAGGAAACGTGCGAGGGGGGTGTAACCACTCATCCCCCTCGAAATGAGCGAAGGTGCGCATCTCAAAGGGGATGGGTGATTACACTCCCCTCTCGCGCATTTCCTCGCCGTTTAGAATTCCTGTTTATTTAGCCATTGCTTCAGTTGCAATCAAAGTAAAAACTTCAATCAAGATTTCCCGTGCAACAAAAAAATTTATTATTAATTTTTATTTGGGGTGTTTTGGTTCCCAAATGCAGTCAACGAATTCTTGGGTAAACCTAACCTAAGAGTGTTTAGGGAAAGTTGGTACGTTGATTTGAAGAAATATTTTGTTATGTATAAATAAAATATAAAAAAAATTGATTCATCAATATAATTTAACTATTTAAAACTCTTGTATACTACATAAAGAATCCCACAAAACTTATAACGTCGTACAAATTACATACTGCATAAGAACTATTTATATAACATTTACGACTAAACAAAGGTTATAAGTTATAACCAGTTAAAATGTATGAAAACTAAGATTGATTTGATGAAATAAATAATTATTTCGAAATTAGAAAGAAATTTTAGTAACTCCTTTTTTTTCCGAGATATTTCGAATTTCAAAAGAAATTTTAGTAACTAAAAAAAATTCGTGAAATTTCGCAAAATCATATTCCTTGAGTGAAAGTGCCATGTTCCTTTTATACCAAACAACTTATAAACATTGATTAAGTCATTCAAATTAAACAACTTGTTACAATGGAATATATTACCATATCTTAAAAGCTAAGCAAAAATTACAAACTAATATACCAAAAAGAAAAAAAAAATATTAGAATCAAATAAGTGATGTCATTCGCATAATGTATGATGCACCAAGACATTTTTCGAGCCTTTGTTAATTGATCCGATTATTCTTCTATACTTTAGGGCACCTAGTTGACCCTATTTTCTTGAAATTTCATATCTCACTTTTGAGATTATAATCTACTTTAAAAATCAATATATTCTATAGAAAAATTCCCAAGACCTTTGAAATATATAAACAACAATTTAAGCCGGCTTCACTCTTGCCGCATACCTAATCACTCAATTTTTCAAGTATACATCTCAAATATAAATATATAAATGTTAGATTCATTGATGCGTTTTTTCAAAGAGCGAACAAACATCACCAAACTCGCTCAAGATTTTAGTCCCATAGTCGATTGAATCTAGCCTCCTTATCTGATCCATTTTTTATTTTATTTTTTTATTAACTTTTTTTTGTTTTACCTTTAATCCTCCCTACCCTATGCTGTTGGCCGAATTCAAACACATAACTTGTGATTTTATCCGTTACACTTCTATCAATTCAGATGATACACCTTTAGCCCTTATCCGATTCATTTACTTCTAAAGTTAGTACATGGAGTTTGGATTAACTTTGGATGCATGTTCAATAAATTGGATGATAAGCAAAGTACCAGAAGTAAATAATGATCACAGGATTTCATTTCCTCACATTGATTATCATGAATGAAAGCGTGTGCATAACATCAACACAATCTTTTTCACTTAATGCAACTGTTTTGGCAAATCAAGAACTCTCTTTTACGTGCAAAACACTGTGATCTCTTTCTTCCTTCAATTATCTTCGATCAATGGAAACATAGAAAGGAACCCTAAATGCCAATCTTGGTCAAAGCTCCCATTAAAAGCAACCCCATCATTATGTGTCCTTCTTTGACATAGTAAAGAAAACAAAGCAATGGCACAATGGTAAGTTCACTAGTGCGGGTGTATTTGGGGTACACTTGAGTAAGGTCACTGTGTGTGTAAACGGTAAAGTTTAAGCTTTGTGTTTGGCTCCGTGGGGAAAGAAATTGGTTTAGCTCCAAGTAATTTCTTATCTTCTAAAATTTCAAACATATATTTTCTTTGTGACATGGAAATGTTTCAATATCCAATAAATACTTCAACAAAATGAGGTCTTTGATGTGAAATTGCTTGTATAGAAATGTTTTTAGATCATGAATTGTCGATCCATTGCGGTCAGTAATGAGAGCGTCGTCCATATAAACAAGGACCATTATAAACTCCCGACCTGAACGTTTAGTTAAAAGGGAGTAATCAACCTTTGATTGTATAAAATCAACATCCTTAAGTGCATAAGAGAATTTTGCAAACCACTGACGTGAGGTCTACCTTAAACCATATAAAGATTTATTTAGGCGACATACTCGCTGCTCTCCCTGTTTAGAAAACCCGAATGGAAGTTGCATGTATACTTCCTCACTCAAATCACTATGTAAGAATGCATTTTGGACATCTAGTTGATAAAGATGTCAATTTTGAACCGAAGCAAGGGCAATGACACACCAAACAGTGACAAGTTTCACCACATGAGCAAATGTATCATGATAGTTCAAGCCTTCCTTTTGATTGAATCATTTTGCAATAAGTCGCGCTTTGTATCGTTCAATAGAACCATCAGAACGATATTTGACTTTGTAAACCCATTTACAATCAATTGCCTTTTATGAGTAGGCAAAGTAATAAATGTCCATGTATTATTTTTGTTAAGGGCTCGAATTTTATTTGCCATGGCCTCACACCATTTTGGGTCGTGCACAGCCTGTGAAAAAAAAGTGGCTTCAGGAATAGAAGACGCAACTGAGACAAAATGTTGGTGAGATGGAGAAAATTTATTATAACACAAGTAGTTTGATAAAGGAGTGGCAAATGCCTTTTGTTGGACCTTCAGTTGAATGCGACGCGGAGTGATGTGGTACAATGACACTAGAACAGTGGTAATCACATAGGTAGGATGGTGATTGTCGAGTGCGATTGGATGCACGAGGAGCATCAGGTAATGGAGTGTTGCTGACTGCATCAATTGAAGATGTTGGATGTGGATTGTAGGGTTGAAAATCGAACCAACGGTTCGATTTTTTACCTAACCCATGAACCGAACTGACTCTGGTTGGTTTCAAAATCTTCAAATCGAAACCGAACCGATCATTAACAAAATCGAACCGAAACCGAACTGATTCTAATTTATGCAAACCATAATCGAACCAAACTGACTAAAATCGAACTGAAACATTTATTATTTATTATATACATTATGTCGGTTAAATACAAACCCAAAACCGAACCAATCACTTTAGTTTTGATTTTTGTAAAACTGAAATCGAACCGAATCAAATTCAAACTGAATCGATCGGTTCGGTAGGTTTAATCGGTTTGGTCGATTTTTTGTTCACCCCTAGTGGATTGACATATGGAGGGACATTTGTATGTGTAGTGGTATATGTGAGTTGATCAGCAGGGATAATAGAAGTTGAAGGTACTTCATTGGTGAGAGTCGAATCATTGGTGGATGAATGAGGTAAGTCAGGGATGGGTAATGGCAACACATGAGAAGAAGATGGATTAATGACTGATTTATGATTGAAAAATGGTAGAATGTTTTCATGGAATATGAAAGTGTAAAGCACGTGTCCTTTCTAGAATGTGACGATGTTTGCGTTCAACGACACCATTTTGTTGTGATGTCGTAACGCAACTATGGCTCCACTTGGTACACCGTAAAAGTAATGTTTTTGCATTCTTTTACGGACTGTTACACAAATATAGGCGCTTGGTATGATTTGCAAAAAATAGTTTGTGGAATTCTAATTCCACGTTTACGTATCTTGTAGTTAAGTGGTCCTGCAAATCTTTACGGGTTAAAAATCTCTCGTAAAACTTTGCAAGTCTCAGTCTTTCCTTCAACTTCTACTTAAACAGTCCAACTTTATAAGGAAACGAGTTTTTTTAGAATTCTTAGCTTGTATGGAAATTGTGAATTATGTAACTCGCGTATTTCCTTATTTTTTCTTTTATCTCATCATGGTTTTCAAATATTGTGCATCCTTCGATTTTGTTAACTCTTATTCTCTTGCTCTGTTTTTGTTTTGTTTTCAGCAAACAAGTACTCTTTGATTAGATTTTCATCGGTGTTTGATAGCATATTTTGACATTAAATTATTAGTCATTATTGATAAACAAAAAATTATGTATATTCATCTGTATATTATTATTATTATTATTATTATTATTATTATTATTATTATTATTATTTAAAAACTCTTTTTATAAAACTAATGAATAGTAGTAGTGGGGAGTAATGAGTTAATTATAATTGTTTTTCAATTTTTATGTAGTTGATGTTTGCATAAATGCAATATCCAGGCCAACCAAACAAACATTAGGTGTATGCATTATTTTTCATTAATTGTTACCAAATAGTTGTAAAACAATGCACTGCAAATTAATGCATATGCAAACTAATGCAAATGCAAAATTTTGCAGAATGCAAAGTTTTACGGTGTACCAAGCGGACCTTATATTGATGAACAACACAATTATCTTGGAAAAAATATCAAAGGGAATGAAATTCAGATTCATTATCAGATTGCAATGTTTTTACTTTGCAATTAAACTAAGTTTAAACTCAAGCAAAAAATTGTCGAAGCAAAGCTTAAGTTTCGGATTTGAAACGCATAAGAAAACCCATGTGCATCGTGAATAATCATCAACGATGGTGAGGAAATAATGTAATCCTGATGAAGAGGGTGTGGAGTAACCACCCCAAATATCACAATGAATTAAATCAAATGGTGCAATAGATTTGATTTCACTCGACGAAAATGACAATCGAGTTTGATTAGCACGTGGACAAATATCACAATGATAAGAAGAATCATTAAAAATTTCAGCAACATCTTTTGATAAAAAAATTCAACCTATTTGGGGAAATGTGGCCTAATCGCCAATGCCAAACATCAAAATGGACTAGGTTTACTGATGGGCTAATACTAGGATTTATTGATGATTTACCGCTAGATATGGGAAATGCTTGAAAATGATATAGACCACCATGTACTTCAGCCACCGCAATCGTCATTTTCTGGGAAATGACCTAAAAAACACAAGAGGTATTAGTGAATATGATATAACAAAGTCGAAAAGAAGTAAATTTGCTTACCGAAATGAGATTAAAGCTAAAATACGAGATACATAATACGTTGTGTAGCTGAATAAGAGAAGTCAGTTGGATAGTATCAATGTGAGTAATAGGTACAAACATGCCATTTGAAAGTTTAACAGGTGGGATGTCAAGTTGCAATAGATTAATGAAATAAACTAGGATCAAAGATAATATGGTTGGTAACACCAGTATCTGCAATCCAAGAATATTTGGAAGTGAAAACATGACAACAAAGGGCATACCTGCTAGGTTTGTGGATGATTGTGTACTACCTTATTTGAGTAAAGCCAAAATCTTTTGGTATTGATCATGAGTAAAAGACTACGCACCGTGTTCTGGAGTAGAGTTACAGTAAATGTTTGTATCTGATCATAATTTTTGTGAAGAAGTTTCATTAGAGTTTGTCATTTTTTATTGGGATTTGAGAAGAAGAGAAATGCTTCTAAAAAAAATAAATCAAAGAACTGTTTGAAGCTCTGATACCATGTAAAGTTTAGTATTATATATCTTTCATTGATATAATGAGAGTTTAAATAGACTTGTACAGATATTGGGGTGGAGTTGTATAAGAATACAACTACCCTATTGATAAACTTAGCTAGCTACATACTTATCCTATCTTGTTGGTAGAGTTGTACAAGGGATGTGATACCAAGATTACAGGGAATATAATTGGATAATCATCTGTCACAACAGATGAGCATAAACTTCAATAGTGCGAGGGTCTTCGATTTGGTTTAGAAAGAAATAGATTATCTTTTGGTTTTCTATCACATGCGACAAATTTTTGTTTTTTTGAAAGTACAAAAAGATAAAAGGCGAAATATAAATTTATTTTTTTGAGGTTTTTTCGAAAAAAATTGAATTTTTACATAAAATTTGATTTTTTTTAGTCAAAAATACATAACTCAATGATCGAATTATCATTTTTTCCGAGGATTTTATTGACAAATTTTGGAGTTTTTTTCTTTGTAATTTTGAGTTTTTTCTAATTATCATTTTTTCTAATTATTTATTGATTTTTGAAACAATTCCTGATTTTCTAATTATATATTGATTTCATGTTTGTTTCATTTTTTGGTATTTATGACTTTATTTAATATATTTAATAAATTTATTTATTTTACATTTTTTCACATATTTCATACACCCTTTAATACATTATATATATTTCATATATCCTCCAAATTTTTATATTTTTTCTTTAAAATTATGAGACCAAAATTAACCTGAAAAACGAAATCACAATCCGTGCACTATTGCTTGTCATGGTATGAATAGAAACAACAGATACAAAGCAAAGCTAAGAGAAGACCGATCAGAAGAGAAGACCATTTTGATCACTCCCTCTCTTTCTCTCTCCACATGTGATGATAGAGAGGGAGAATTTTAGGGTTTTGGAAATGGAAGAAACAAGAGTACATGAGTGAGCAAGGAAATGACATTTTCACTTGTTTTCTTGGCAAGTTAAGGTGTGTGTGATGTGACACTGCACCACTAAAGTATTAAGCTCTTTTCCCTCACACATGCCAAGGCCAAAACCTCCTAGAGGAAATGAGTAGGAGAAGAATAGTAAGTGATGGTCCTCTTCAAATGTCCCCTTCCTCTCATAATTCACTCTTAAAAAACATCATGTACATAAGTAATTTTAGAAAGAAAGAAAAAGTTTATTGAATAGTATGAAATGTGGCTCGTATCAACAGTCTTAGGTGTGGGTTTTGTGAAGCGCATTCTGACTTTATAATGTATGTGATAATCTCGTATATGTAACTTATAAGATAATTTATTAATTACTGCTCAATCATGTATTTAGTCAACAAATTTAATAAAATTTAATTAAATGAATATAATCTAACTTTTTTGTTTTGATATTCTTAGTTATAGCAGCTTCTTTGCCCTGTTATGAAAATATTTTATGGTAGGATTTTAACCATGCACGTGTTGTTGTGATATAGATGCCACCTGCCACAAGTCGTACAAGGAATTAGCTGACAAACTCATTCCCGGGTAAGATAATTCCCTTGAAATATATCTCAAAATATCAAATTAAATAATCGAAATTGTTTTGAACCTTTGACTGTTGAAAGATGTGCATGAGCACTTGAATCTCGAACCCTAAAAACTATACTATAGCAATATATAAAATACATGCCAACAAATATAATAATGAGAGTAAAGATCTAAATATATGATTTCCACAGCTCATACATTCAGAGTTTTTATAGTTAATGTTTTGATGTACTCAACTTCGTACACCTCACAAAATACTCTTCCCTGCCCAGTCCACTGACCACCTCTGAATCACGTGCAAATGCACGCGTCACCTCGTAATTATTAATATAAAATATTAATCTAATTTTTTTTTTCAAAAATTCTGGGGGTTGAGATAGGGAGCGAGGAAAGGGGCGAGGGATGAGTAAAAGCACTCATCTGTCTCGAGATGAGTGACATCACGCATCTCAAGGCCAATGCGCTCATCTTGAAGCGGATGGGTGGTTACTCGCTCCCTCCCTCGACCCCCTAGCAAAGCTCTTTTTTTTAATCATATTAGTCTCTGCCATTCTGGCTCACCACTACTAAATTTGTTTGTAATCTTTTTTGAAAAAATGTCAGAAATAATCTTATCGAGCCCCGTTTCTATGCAGTTAACCTCACGTGTGAATGCAAGTTTCTATTTTCCAATTAGCCTCATCACTCGAATTTTCAAAACATCAGATGGTTTGATAATAAGGGCAATTACCACATCGAATCTTTAGGGTTTTCGCTAAGGCCAATTTGTGGGGGTGGTATTTAGCAAACAAAACAAAGGGGAGGCATGCACATGAGGGTGGTGAATAGAAGAAGGTGGAGGTGAAGGTTCCCTCCCAAGTGAGAAGAGACAATAAGGCATTTCTTGATGTTGCCAAACTTGTCTTTAGTTTGGTTTTGTATATGGGAAGGTTTGACCATGACAGTGTATATCCATCACACATGCACTATATGGCCATTCAGTCTTCATCTCCCATCCCTTCCTCCATGATCTCTCTCTGTTTTTTTGTTGATAAAAATTTGAGAAAGATTGCTTTGAAAGAGATGACTAGCCAATTATAGAACTCACAGATCAGATGACCTAATATGTATGGCACACAGACACACAGACACACACACACACTCATGTATGATGGGACATCAACATCACTCAATATTTGTCTTCTTTGACTAGCCCAGTTAGGTTGATTTGCAATTTATAATAAAAATGTGATCTGCCCATTTCTTGAATCACAATTTTATTAGGTTTTTTTTTTTTTTTTTGGTATTCTATGTGTTCTATGTATGTGGATGTTCAAAATCAAATGTTATGTGATATCCATCTTTGATTCAAGGTTTTATGAGCATTTCCAAACATATCTCTCTAGAAAAATTCTAAAGAGTCTGGTATCAGATTTGTGTTTGGAAGGATGGTTCACACGTGATTGGATCAACTTTACTCATTTCTAACTTTTCTAAATTTATGGAGAGAAATGTAGAGTGGTCCAATCACGTTGTTCTCGGACCAGGCTCTATAGAAGCTATGATCTCGATAATAGATTCCAATGTTTTCTTAGAATGAGTTTTCTTCATAATTCTCGAGAATGGGTTTTGATGATGATGATGAGTTATCTTCATAATTCATTTTCCGCAATCATTTATTGGAGGATATAGGTTTTGTGGGTTGCACTTAGTTTACCATGCACCCCACCATGGGCCAAAGCAATTGAATTGAGATAGGCATACAAACATATGGACCTCACCATCAAATTAGGTATGCTCTTTTCATGTAAAAAGGGGGTACATCAATTGGACCATGGGAGAGATGTCCATTTCTATCATTAGAATGACTGAATGGCAAAGTACCATTGCATAGTGTGTGTGTGTTTAATGAGTTGGTTATGCAAAGGTCCAAGTATTTAATTTGTTGTGTAATGCAAACTACAAAAGGAGGGTTGAGAAGACATCTAGAGACAATTGGATTATATGAGAGTTTCAACACAAAAGATGTATTTATTTGATTACAACATTACGGGCTCCACAACCTTTGGTCAACAGTGGAGTGGACACTAAAATAGCCCACAAAGCCAACTTTTCCATGTTTTTCTCAGCAAGAGAGCCCACTTGATGGCCCACTTTAAATGATGGTAGGGCATCTTTGAAGCCCAGGTTCAGTCAATGGGCTATTATTAAAGCCCAAATCCTAAGAAGCCCACTAGCCCAAATATTTACCTATCTTGTGATACAAAATCCTGAAGAGGGGCAGAGGGTTGGTATGGCAGAAAGACATATAGCCCTGGGGGATCTTCATAATCATCCTTTTCGCGATCATAGTAAAGAGTCAATCTTAAAGCACTTAAGCAATGGAGGTACAAATATAGTGGGCACAAACCACAGCCTGAACCATCCAGAGCCTGCACACCAGACTTGTTCGCTTCTACTCCGTCATCAACCGAGCTAGTAACTGGTTGCCTCCACTCCCTGGTACTAGGATTAGAGGGTGGATCCCTTCGCAACGCAACACTTCGACAATGTCATAGCCATTGATAGGATCAATAGTATGTTGGCAAATTCATCTTTCGTTTGTCCAAGGCAAAGAAATCATTTGTCCCTCAATTCATGGATAACTGATATTATTTTTCCTGTGATTACTATCATACTAGTACCTATGTGCACGCGATGCTTGCACTTGCATTATTTCGCCCTCGAAGCTCTCAATTTTCAACTGGTTAGCACATCAATATTTGTCCAAACAATCAGAGTTAGGCAAATAATGTAAGTTATGAAATTTGGTAATAGACAATGATATTAATTAGTAATGGCATCATTTACAAGTGTTTGATTCTTTTAGTTTAGTAAAAATTTTACCATAGTTCCAATCGGAAATCAATCCAGTTAAAACTGGGTCTTGATCCGAAATCCAACTCATTTTATACCTTAAAGTCAAAATTACAGAGAATTTGAAAGAGGTTCAGTAGTGAAATTGAGATTAAAGATGAAAGAAAGAATTTTGGTGAGACTAGAACATATATTGGTGAAAACGAATAGTACAATTACATTATAAAGTCATAAACTCACACGATGCTATCATGGATAAAAATATGGAAAATTTAGGTTTATAAATAATTGGAGTGAGCTTAATATTCCAACAATTTTGAAAAACCATACTGATACTCGTGTTTGTGGAATGACTAAATCAGTTACCAACACGATATAGATGGATTAGATGAAGTAAGAAAGTCCATTGCAAGTAGCTCATGTTTGTCAAATGAGTTATTAAAACTACTAGGGTGTCGATGCGCTTTATGTGCACGGATGGTCAATATTGTTTTATTTTATTACGACAATTCAATGATAAATATATATATATATATTATTGAATTTCTACACAAAATAATTATATGTAATTTTGAAGGGCTTATATATAGTTTATAAATAAATAAGGGATTTTAAATTAATTATGTTAGGGACTTAAGTATAATTAATTAATGTTTGAGAGTGGTTGGTTTTGATTATAAAAGTATGAAATGTGAATAGCAAAATGAAAAGTCCAAAAAGTTAGATGTAAGAGTCTTTTTTATAATTTATAAATAATTTGATGGCTTCAAATAAATTGTATATAAAGCTTAGGTATAATTAGTGAATGTTTACAGGGTGCTAGTTTTAATTGTAAATATTTTAAATTTAGGAGGGTGAAATGGTAATAATATTTTAAATTTGAATGACATGAGCACCCTTCTCACTTTTTACCACCTTTTGATTTTTTTTCATGTAAATAATATTTAGTTGTGAGGGCTTTTTGGAACTCGAAAATCAGATTGAAGACACAAAATTACTATTCATTTTGAGGAACTGACGTTATAACTGTTCAAATGTATATGGGTTAGACGAAATTAGAAACTTTACTCCATTTGCCACAACTTTACCAACTAGCTAGTACTCCATTGACAAAAAATTGCATTTTTTTTTTTTTTTAAAGATATTGTCGATATTTATTCACCTTTTTGTCCTAACAAAAACAATTGATCTGTTTAGAACTCTAAACAATTGATCTATTTATTCACATTTTCTAATCCACATAAATCAATCATCGTGCGGGACAAACGAATAACCCTAACTGTTTAAGCCACTAATCAATCATAAAAGTCCAATATCTTTCTGTCAAATGTGTGATAACTTAGTGATTGAGCTATGGCAGATGGTATCATTAAGTCACGATGTCAATCTCAATCGGCCACACCTAAAGTGGGAAGGGTTAAGAAAAAAATAATTCCAATTTCTTTCTAAAGAAGTTCTAATCCAAACACAAATCAATCACCGTACAAGACAAACAAACAACTCTAACTGCTTAAGCCACTAATCAACCATGTAAGTCCAATTTGTTAGGTATAAATTAGAGAAAAAAACTCAATTAAAAATTATTAAATTGTGTAGAATTTTGAAAACTCAAAAACTTTAACTTTTTCTTCACAAAAGTTTTGCAGCACATAGTTTTACAAAACTTTATTTTTTTTTTTATTTTTTTATTTTAAGCTTGTCTATTGCATGATGGCTTGTGTAGTTTCCTATTCCAAAGAAATCCTCTACAGGCTGAACCCTGGATATGTGATTTCATCCGTCACAGATTTACTATTGAATTGGTACCTCATTAGTTAGTAAACTAAGCTCATGACCTAGTGATACCATCCGTCAAACTTTAACCATTGAGCTGTCATGCCTACCTAAATCAATAAATTCGAGTCATGACTGAGTCATAAGTTTTGAGTTTATCGTATCTTTCAAAATATGTAAAACTGGTGTCATAATCTTTGAATTTGAAGCATTGAATCTGACGATTGTGTACATTGGAAAGAGCTTTTCTTCTACACTTTTCATGCAAACAAAGAAAAATTAGTGGTCTAAAAAGCGTTAGGCGGTGGGCGGGCGGCGAGTAGGTGCCTAGCGCCTAGGCGGTTTTAGGTTTTGTATTATAACTTTAATAATTTACAAAAATTAAACATAATACCTTATCAATTACATCCAATTTAATGCCAAGATACATATACAAAATTTAAAAACATGAAAAATTAACAATCATGAACAAAATTTATTAAAACTCAAATGACTGAAGTTGGTCCTTTATACAAAGTTGAAGTTGTGGACAAATATTCAAACTTATTCTTTATTTTTCTTTAAATTGCATGAATGACCTCAGTCATGTTTGATAAAATCTACATTACTAAAATTGGTACCGGCAGATCATTTGAGAATTTCATTAAGTAATCATCATTTGCTACATTCAGACATATATTGAATAATTATTTCCCAAAAAATAGAAAGAAAAATAAAATAAAAACACAATCAGCCTTATTAAAAAAAAAATCACCCAAACCGCCTAAACCCGCCCAAACCCTGCCTAGACCACTCAAAACCCGCCCAACCATTAATTTTGGCGTTTTCTCAATGCCAAGCGCCTTGGCGGCCGCTTAGGCCGTTTTTTAGAACACTAAAAAAGAAGACACTGCAAGGAAAATGGACGCACTAGGTCGCACACAATGATCACTAATGAAAATTTCATATTTTCAAGTATATTTTGGTATTATACGGCATGATATTAAAAATTTTGAATGTTACCAATGGACTACCAGATCAGCGGTAAGTCTGTGACGGATGGAATAACAAATTCAGAGTTCGAATCATGTCGATGACATCTGGGATGGGAGGGGTTAATGGATTAAGAAAAAAACGTCTCGAATGAGTAGAATTGTATTCCATAATAAAATTAATTGCCACCGCCGCCATATGCATGAGAAACAGAGGCGCGTAATAGCTTTGTTGATTATTGTTGGCTGAAAAAAGATGGTTCCTTGAAATAAACGATTGGGGTTAATTTACTTAAAATTTTATTTTACATTTTTAAAAAAAAAGAC
Organism: Berberis vulgaris; assembly: GCA_963556465.1. Lineage (NCBI taxonomy): Eukaryota > Viridiplantae > Streptophyta > Magnoliopsida > Ranunculales > Berberidaceae > Berberis > Berberis vulgaris. The sequence continues at coordinate 1,787,551 of OY747137.1, read as the reverse complement.
AAACAAGGTTTTATTGAATCTCAGAACTATTAAACTCAGAGTTCAAACTCTGAATTTGTGATACCATCCGTCACAAGTCTAACTAAACTATTACGTACGATTGACCTTTTACTTATTAGTTATTAATTGAATGACATGATCATGGGTTTATTTGCATAAAAAATCTTAGCTTCTAGTATAGTGATCTTTTATTATTTATTCTCCAAAATTTGACATTTTATACATTAGTCCCCATCTTCCTGTGATCTTGTTTACATTATTTTTTAAACTAACATTAAAAAAACGTGATCGATGAATTTAGTTGGTACAGCAAATCGACTATTGCGTGCAACTCATGACATTTTCATTAATTATTTCTTCAAATTCTTCGAATCAACCAAAATATATTATATAATCACTCGCATTTCTGTCATGAATTCATTAATAAAACACTAAATTGACTGCAAAACTAACACCATTTGAGAAATTGAATAACAATATTTATATTTACCTTATTTATATATTCGATCTGCTATTTCGATAGAAAAAATAATAATAATATTCACGTGTCGTCGAACCATAGTGGGAGATTGAATATTTGATCAATTTAATGGTCAATTTTGGGGGCCTTGAGAAGGACTCGAGCTGCAATGGTGTGGCTTTCAAACCCTGAAAATTTATATTTCAAACTTGATGAAACCCTCAACAATACTGTGTTGAATAATAAAAATAATTAAACACGATATCGACGCTTGTTTGAATATGGAACTTCATGATTAAAATATTATATACGTACGCATTCTTCAGCTAAAAAAAAATATAATTTATATCGTAAGCATTATATCTTTTTTTTTTTTTTTTTTTTTTTTCAAATTAACCTCCAGTGGGGAGGGGCAACTATGGAATGCCAGACCTTTATTACTTATCAAAAAATGACTTACAAAACGCTACGGAGATACATTACGACGTTACCCGTATTAAGACCAGACCAAAATAAAAAACCTATCTTAAAACATATGCCCAGAAAGAAAAAACAAAAGCTGAAAACATCCAAGAACTTGAATCAACACAAAATGCCAGATCATATTGCGCACAAGGCTGCGCAAACATCCAGCTAACGCATACGGAAAAATCCCACTGAAGAGAACCTGTTTCGCAGCAGCGTGCGTTAATTTCTCTGATCCCCATATCACAACAGCAGGAGCGTCTCCGACAGGCCGCACCATCGCAAGTGACAGGCCGCAGAACCGCAGCATCGCAACCCCGCAGAAGAGGATACACTCTGTTTTACAACAGAGTGCCCCAGCCCTGATCACACTGCGACTCCCCTTCCAATACCACTGCATCAAACACTGCGACAGTTTTCTAAGCTGATGGGGAACATGTTATGGCATTGGTTGATATTACTGCTTCATCTGCTCCTCTCTGAAGAAGCTTCTGCAAACAAATCCAGAGCAGCAGAGCCGCAACAACTCATCAACACAGAGCCGCATCAATACAGCAGAGCACGTCGAGCTGCAGAGCTCTCCTTGCTGTCCCCTTTCAGCAGAGCAGACTATAGCGTCCCAACGCGTGCACCCAGCGTCACAACGCTCGCCGCGTTGCTGTTCATCTCCGTGATGGTAAACAAATTGTACCATATCTTGTCCGCCAAAGGAAACACCCGTATATTCACTTAACAATCGATGGCAACCTGACAGGAAAATTTGCAAGCCAGAAACGAGGCAACCTGACATTAAAAAAAACCGTCCCTAATCTTCCTCTAATCAACCCCGTGGCGAAGGTAAGCCGTTTGTGATCTATCAAGCACCAACAAGCCAGCTATTTGCCTGGGAAAATCATTCCCATTGAAAGAGCCTGTCCCAAGATCATGAAAAGCTCTAGCGGCTAGTGCATCTGCCACCGCATTTGCCTCTCTATAGATATGTTGACAGTATAATGTCATCGTCGTTGTCAACAGCTTGATATCTTTCAAAATATTCTCCAAATGCCACGGGATTTTTAAACTATCCTTAAACCAGCCACAAACCAATGCAGAATCTGTTTGAATAACCACCTTTTTGAAACCCCAATCGAGACACAGGCGGAGACCCTCTAAGAGAGCCAAAAATTCCGCTTTGTTGTGAGATCCAGCTCCGAAAAAAGTATATTTTCCCACAACACCTAAGCCTCGAGAATCACGGATAACCACACCACCGGCTGCCATATTCTTTTGATAGGAACCAGCAACATTAAGAGCCACAAAATCTTTGGGGGGAGGGTGCCAATAAACAAGTCGAACGGACTTCCTTCTAACAGGGAGCACATCCAACCCCAAAGTTTGTAAGGGAGCCTTATTACTGCTACCGTGCTTGGGAATAATAAAATTATTTGCTATTTGCAACTGACGCCGAATATGCAAAATCACAAAGGCCGAATTGGGGGGGGGGGGGGGGGCATTTTCAAAAAAGCATTTGCACCTTTGTTTCCAAATTTCCCATAGAATGAGCATAGGAGTAAGAAAGAATAACACACCTGTTTGCGTAGTGCGTTTAGCTTTCTTAAACCAAATTGCGAGAACCGTGGAAATTTCTGCTGGGCGTCTTATGTGAACGTCAAAAATCCTGTCAAAATGATTTCACACCTGCCTTGCCAATTCACCATCAAGAAAGAGATGGTTCAAAGATTCTTGCTTTGGCGATATGCAACAATGGCATCTAGATGCTAGGCTCAAACCACATCTGTATAGTTCACCGTCCACTGGTATGCCACGACGAAGTAATTTCCAAACAAAAACTGATATTCTGGACGGCAAAATGTCGTGCCAAAGGGTTTGACTTAATGTATTAAACTTACCATGTTTCCGTAACAGTTCATACGCCGACTGAAGTGAAAAAAGCCCATTCGAAGTTGGAGCCCACACACACGTGTCCTTCTCATGGGTCTCACCACGAAGTCTATCTGCATAAAGTTCACGCGCTAAATTTCTGATATCACGGTGAACCAAATCAAAATTCGTAGAGGACACCGCGCGGATTGAAGGCCATAAATTTTGGTCAACCAATGCTGCCGATCTCTTGAAAGAAGCCACCATGTTCCAATTCTCCTCAAAAAAACCGATATCTCCTATGCCAATACGCCAAAACAAATTGCTCAAAAGAAAATTTTTCCCAAGCATGATCTCTTTAAAAAACGGAGAGGACCCACCTTTCACAGGTTGACAATTCAATCCAACACCTTGTAACCAGTATTTATTCCTCATGAAGGTAGCCCATAAAGAGTCTGAAGTAAGTAACCTCCATAGAGCCTTGATTCGAAAAGCTTTCATCACAACCGTCAAGTCTCTAACTCCCAAACCGTCCTCCGTCAATGGAAAACAATTTTTTTCCCATGACACCCATTTTTTCTTAAGTCTGCCTTCACAATCCCCCCAAAAGAAATCCGCCAACAATCTATTAATCCGTGCTCTAACTGTCCTTGGAACACACATGGTGCTAAGAATATAAATCGGAATGGAGCTAAGAACATGCTTTATCAAGATAAGACGACCTCCTGGGGATAATAATTTTGCCTTCCATCCTTGAATGCGACCCTGAATCTTAGAAAGTAAATCTTCAAAATATGAAATTTTAACTCTTCTTTGAAAAACTGGCCCACCCAAATACTTCAATGGAGCAGTGTGAAATTGGAAATCTGTGCCACTTCTTAAAGCGACGATACGCTCCGATGTGCTCTGTTCAGCTAGAGTAAAAGAGTTTTTTCCTTCATTTATTTTTTGTCCCGAGGCCTTGCAATAACGTCGCAGGAACTCCATACATCCCAGAACTGAGGATTTTCTACCATTTAAAAAGATAAGGGTATCGTCTGCATATAGAAGATGGGAAATAGGGTTGCAATTCCTGGGAGTATAATAGTACCCAATTTTGCCAGTCTCAAAAGCTGACTTCAAACCTCTACTCAAAACTTCGGAAGCAATAATGAAAAGAAAAGGGGATAAGGGATCTCCTTGCCGAAGTCCCCTAGTGGATTGGAAATAACCTTTGTATACTCCTTGAAGCAGAACCGAGAATCCACAAGAAGTAATACAGTTAGAAATGATGTGACAGATTCGACCCGTAAAGCCAAATTTGCGAAGCACTTTAAGCAAAAAACTCCATTCCAACCTATCATATGCTTTCTCCATATCAATTTTCAGCACCACATTATCTCCAAAGACCTTCCTATTAATGTCTCTGATCATTTCCTGCGCCAATCCAATATTTTCCCCAATGAACCTGCCTTTAACAAATGCCCCCTGCTCCTGAGAAATCAACCATGGCAAGATATCTACCAGCCTATTGCACAGAATTTTGCTAAAAATCTTATAAATCACATTACACAAACTGATTGGACGAAAATCAGAAAAAGAACCTGGATTAGCAATTTTGGGAATCAATGCCAAGAAATTCGCCGAGAAAGCTGTCGGCATTGCATCCAGCATCCCTGACTTCCTTTAGGGAAGGGAGTTTAACCAGAATCTCACAATGACCAGGGTCCAACAAAGTCGGGAGACAATTTAGCAAATCTACATCTTCCCTAACCGCACCTTGAGAAGACAACAAATTAGAAAAAAACTCATTGGCTTCGTCAAGAATCTCACCAGGATCCGAGATAGTTCTACTGCCCGGTAAAGTGATCTGAGTGATAGCGCGTCTCTTTTGTTTGGATTTGGTGGAAGCAAAAAAATACTTAGTGCAAGCATCCCCCTCCTTGAATTCTTTTTCACCTGATTTTTGAATCCAGTAAAGCTCTTCCTGTTTGAGAGCCAATCTGTACTCTGCCTGACAACGGTGCAAATTGCAACAAGCCTGAACATCCCAATTAGCACTAACATTTAGCCCAGTGTTAATGTGATTCGCAAAACCCGCCAAAAGTATTGTTTCCCACTGCTGCATTTCATCCTCTAAGGCACGAATTCTGCTGAACACATTACCAAAGACCGTCCTATTCCACTGTATCAGAACTCGTCGAGTCATTTTAAGTTTGACATTCACTCTATCAATAGGTCTCATAGTGCCCATGTCTGTCAACCATGTGTCCTTAACCAAGTCCAAAAACTCAGGATGTGTCGTCCACATATTAAGGAACCGAAAAGGAACATAACCGACTTTAGAATGAGTTGGCATGGAAGCCAACAGCGGGGAATGATCTGAGAAAGTTCTGCTAAGATGTTCCACTTTTGGACTACCAAAATCTGTCAACCAAGCTGAATTAGTAAAGATCCTATCCAATCTGGCCCAAATACGCTCACTGCCCCGCCTGTTGTTACACCAGGTGAGACGAGGACCCGAGAAACCACAATCAATGAGACCACTGTTGTCAATGCAATCAGAGAAATGAGACATACTTGCCATAGACGGTTCCACCCCCCCTACTTTCTCTCCAGAGTGAAGGTAAGTGTTAAAATCTCCTCCGACCATCCAAGGAATATCATGAGTTGCAGCAAAATTTGTCATATTCAACCATAAGTCCTTTCTCCCATCCACAGAACATTTAGCATAAACAAAAGAAATTAAAAATATTCTTGAATCCGAATCCGTTACCTGGCAATGAATGATGTGGTCCAACATATCCACCACCGAAAGAGCGAGGGAAGAATCCCAAAGAATCCAAATCTTTCCACCAACCGTGTCATTCGAGGCAAAGCCACCCAGTTGGAGCTTGTTGCCAATCTCCATAGATCCACTAGCAGGAATCATAGGCTCCGCAATCATAAGAATTCTGACTTTATGCTCCAACACCATCTTTTTCAATCTCCGCTTCGTGGCCTGATTACCGACCCCACGAGCATTCCAAAACAAAAAATTTTCCATCATCTTAAACACGGTGAGAAGATTTACCCTTCTTAGTCTTGCGACGTTTGCCCGGGAGAGCCGCCGGTTGGACTATGTTCTGTTGATCCTTATCCGAGAGAGCCCCCAATGTTAAATCCTTAATAGCTTGTGGTTCCAGACCCAACTCCGATTCTGACACCGCCTCGTCACTATCATCTGAGGTGCGTACCATTGTATTAATGGAATTTGAATGTTTCTTATTTTCCAAAACACGGTTCTCCTCAACCAACTGGACGAACACTTCATACAAACTCCCATCAACATCATTCCTGACCACCGTAGGCATAGAGGTATTACCCGTTGCCATGGAATGAGCGCGCTTGGCCATAATTTCTGTCAACTGTGCCATCACTGTCGGCTTCGCTATGTCATTCCCAACTTCCTGAGATCCCACGTCCCCTGGGTTCGGACCGTTAAGAGGTTGGGGCCTAGAACTGGTCGATGCATGCAGACGAGGGCTGACAGGCCGTAGGCATGCTGAGTGCTGAATAGGTGAGTTGGACTGCACAGGGCATTTCTTGTTAAGGCTTGACGAATCTGGGCCATGATCAGGCTGGACCCGAGGAGATTCGAGTTGCGCGGGCTGGCTAATACCTGAACCTGCAGCAGAGCAAGTGCTGTTCGGAAGCGCAGAACTGGTGAGTACATGGCAAGAAGCAGGCGCACGACCTGGAGCAGTGCCTGGACTGAATTCCGTCACTGGAACTATGCACAGATCTGTATTGGTCGCTTTATTAAGACATGGACTGGTGTTGAGTACGGGAGCAGGACCAGCAGGGTTTGGACTGAATGTGTTCGCTGGGCTGATCGCATCGCCGGGACTGCTTGCCAACTTAAGATTGCCTGGGCTGCTTGCAACCTGAATGGTGTCGTGAGCTGGCTGAAAATCAATTCGCAGTAATTCTGGATTCCCCAACTGATTGAGTGTAGTGTCAGCATGCGTCCTCTCCGCGACATGTTCAGTGGATAAGCCATCGACTTTACCACACTTGGCCCCTGATTGTAAGTCTACCGTGGATTGATGTGGCTGATCTTGAAGTCCAATAATATTAGCAACCTCCGAGGTGGTGTACCCCGCCTCTAGTAGGCACTCTTCCGTATTTTTTGGAACCTTCTCACCACTAACATGAACCAATGGTTCACTCTCATCACCAACAATGTTATCATTTAGCGAATCAAATTGATTTGACAACTCCATTTTTACCGGAACCACGGCCACCGGCCTTGTCTCCCCAATATCCTCAACCAATTCTTCCCCCCGACTATTCTTAGATCCACTCGGGCCAACCGTTGGTCGAGCAATTTTTTCGTGTTTGAGAATGGGTACATATTGTTGTTTAAGAGTTTTGTTCGCAACAGGCTTTACCATATTCTCTGCTTTACCGTAGTCGGGAACTCCCCTACTGGCCTTGAGACCCAATTTTTTCCTGCAAAAAGCCTCTTGATGTCCTATCAAAGAACAAAAATCGCAATATTTGAAACCTGGATATTCAATTTTCTGCCAGAAACCCCTGTTATTGGCCCTGTCAATCCAAACTCTAGTTGGTAATGTTTCCGCTAAAGACATCTCCACACAAACACGGGCAAAACCCGACCGAGTGAGACAACGAGTATGGTCATCCATCCGCAAATAACCACCAAAAGAGTTAACAATAGCCTTTAAAATAGGGGGATGAAAAAATGCAAAGGAAGGTTAGGTAACTCTACCCATAGGGGCACCGAAATTGGATCCTCCTTCAAACTGAAACCATCATGCCAACGGAAAACTTTAAACCGAACTCCTCGAATCAGAAATGAGTCCCGCGACAGAACTTTCTTTGCTTCTACCTCCGACTGAAGTCGTACTAGCACATGTCTTTGATTCAAAAAACCCAATGAGAAGTCTCCCAAAATTCCCCACGTCCTGTGAATTGAGTCGCGAATATCCGTCAAAGTCGGTCGGTAGCTAGAGAATTTGAGAAGAATGACATGTTTTTCCATGAAAGCTTCCCCACGGACCTCATCGGATGCCGTGATTCCAATAGCTGGAGCCCCCTCCTTACGGAATCGGGTTCCTTCAACCTGAGTTTCGACAATGTCTTCGACCAAAATCTTGCCCAGAATCTGGGCGAAAGAAAGGCTTTGGTGATCCGGCCGTGGTTCCCCCATGACCAGGACCAGTGGGTGTGGGACTGGCGGCTTGCGCGATCATCACATCCAGAAAAATTTTGGTATCAAACCCAAAGAAAACAGGGACTGGAACGGAACAGTGAATGTGTCGTAACAGTTACCGGATCGAAACGGCGGCGTGAAACAACCCCAGGGTCGTAACAGACCGTAAGACGTAACAGACCGGAACGACACGAAACAGCCACAGGATCGTAACAGACAGTAACAACCAGTAGGGTTGCACAGATCGATTTCGGCGTGTAACAGAGTACCGATCTGATCTCCAGAATCGTATCACTGCCTGAACCAACAGACGGATGAAAGCCGAGCCGTATCGGGAGAAAACCCAAGCGGCGAGATACCGGCAAGAAGCCGGATCGGTTGCAGCGGCTAGGGTTTGCCAAAACGACACAGGAATCAAAGGATCAGATTAATTCCCTGGATCATGGAACGGCTGGGATTAAAGGAGATGAAAAACCAAAGAAAAATTCCCAATATGCCCTCCTGAATCGCCTCAGATTACATCGCTCATATGTGGTGGATTAGAATAGATTATATTCGCTAACTATAGATAGTTATAGATTTCTTTTGAGTATTACTGAGGTATCGGTTGTTGGAGATGTTGACTTGAGTTAAGGGTGTAATTTAGTCTCACATCGGATAAGAAGCAATATTACGTAAAGTTAATAAGTGATTGAACATGCACTCATTAGTAATCAGACATTTTGAAAACAGTACGATCCAATTTGTAAAAACCTCACAATCAAGCATCGATAACGATGAGTGTCTAAGTTTGGTTTCGTTGATTGAAACATGTTCGTTGGGATTGCTGGCCAGCAATATGCAATAATATACGAATAAGTATTTTTTTTTCTCTTTTTTTAATATTTTTTTAATCTCGGACCAAAATCAATTCAAACTTAAAAGTACATTTTATTGTGGACAAATAAATACAAAAATACTAGAAAATCAGGTTTTGTAATCAGGGTCTTCATATAGTGCGTGTGGAAAGAGAGAAATATAAGGGTTTTAGAAGGGCTCAACAGATCGAAGCATTATATCTTTATCAAAATTAAAGAATTGTTTTGAAGGATGGATTGATTTGGTTTAGAATATTTTTAGAGACTTGTTTTTTTGACACCTTCATGGTGTCTTAGCATTACTTGATATATGAATGATTTCCCTTATATTTTGTTTTCTTTCTTATTTTTAATAAATATCTTTGTGTTTGGCAAAAAAAAATTATCTAACTATATGTGTGTATCTCGAGTTTATAAAAAATTCACCAGTTGATGTCACATCGTTTCTTTGCAAAACCCAGTTCTCTAGCCTCACTCAAAGCCAACGATGTAGGTATCATAATTTGGGGAACTCACGACCCATATTTTGGTAGGCTATTAAGAAACCTTGTCTCTTCCTTTTATAATTTGGGGAACTCACCAGTTGATGTCATATTTTGGTAGGCTATTAAGATGTTGGGACGGCCAAGATTAAAAGAAAAAAAAAGGTCTAGAATACCCCTCAAACTCGCCTCCACCATCTTGGGTTGTCACCTAATCCCAAAAATATAATAAGGGAGACTTAGTGCTCAGGAACTGATGTTATTACTGTTCAGATGTATATGGGTTAGACAAAATTAGAAACTTTATTTCATTTGCCACAACTTTACCAACTAGCTAGTACTCCATTGACAAAAATTTGCATGTTTTTTTTTATAAAGATATCGTGGATATTTCCCTAACTGTTTAATCCACTAATCAATCATAAAAGTCCAATATCTTTTTTGTCAAATGTGTGATAGCTTAGTGATTGAGCTATGGTAGATAGTATCATTAAGTCACGATATCAATCTCAATCGGCCACATCAAAAGCGGGAAGGGTTAAGAAAAAATAATTCTAATTTCTTTCTAAAGAAGTTCTAATCCAAACACAAATCAATCACCGTACAAAACAAACAAACAACTCTAACTGCTTAAGCCACTAATCAACCATATAAGTCCAATTTGTTAGGTATAAATTAGAGAAAAAAACTCTATTAAAAATTATTAAATTGTGTATAATTTTGAAAACTCAAAAACTTTAACTTTTTCTTCACAAAAGTTTTGCAGCCCATAGTTTGTCTTCTTTTTTTTTTTTTTTTTTTTTTTAAGGGATGTAGCAGTTCGGGTCATGCTTCATCCTTTACACGTAACCAAATTAAGCAAAATTTTACCAAATCTTAAACCTGTCACCATCCCTACCTTGAAAATTTTGTTTCAAACTAGCCAGATAAAGTGCATGTAGTGGGTGTGCCCCCCCTCCCCCCACAAAGCACAGGACGTCCTCCTGCGCACAGAGCATAGCCGTCGGATCTGATTCAATGGTTCGGATCGACAGAAATCCATGTTTTTTGAAATCCTCCGATCTGAACCATCGGATCAGATCCGACGGCTCAGAAATGTGCACAGGAGGACGTCCTGCGCTTTGTGCACAGAAGCCCCCCCCCAATCCGTGCTGCATATGTTATCGTATGATGATTAAGTTTATAAGTTGAATGCTTGAGGTTGAAGATGATCATATTTTTATTCGTTTTTAAAGTATAAAAATATTTCGAATTCAAAATGAGAAAACAAAAGCTTCTCATTTGTATGTTGAGATGAAATTGGCTTGAATAGTCACATATCAATTAAGGTGGGTTAGTTCGCTTGAATTAATGTAAATAAGATGAAGCAAAATCCAATATTAGTAGCCGGTGTTGGATCTTTGAGCACACTCTTCTACTCGTCTGTATTTGCACCATGCACACAATTTGTTTATATTTCTACTTAATTAACACATACATAGTAACAATCGATTGATGGCAACACTTGCATAGAATAAAACCATATATAAGTTCCAAAATCGACAATTTATCTCTCGATCATTCTTAAATGTTTTAAGTAAGCCGCTTTTGGATTGGATTGGGTGAAGCATGCAAGGTAAATTGCCGAAAAACGGTTGAAATGGACAGAAAATGATTCTGCATTGTAACAGTTTAGGTACCTTATTTATGGTTGAATCGGACAAATAATTACATACAATTAAACTCGTCTATTGCATGATGGCTTGTGTAGTTCCCTATTCCAAAGAAATCCTCTACAAGCTGAACCCTGGATCTGTAATTTCATCCGTCACAGACTTACTATTGAATTGGTACCTCATTAGTTAGTAAACTAAGCTCATGACCTAGTGATACCATCCGCCAAACTTTAACCATTGAGCTGTCATGCCTACCTAAATCAATAAATCCGAGTCATGACTAAGTCATAAGTTTTGAGTTTATCTTATCTTATTTTTTATTTTATTTTTTTTGGTCAAACACGAAGATGTTTATTAAGGAAAGAAAAAGGAAACAAAAACAAAGAGAAACATGCCTATATCAAGGAATGCCAAGACACCATGAAAGTGTCAAAACCCAAATCCCTAAACAAATTACAAGCCGAACCCATCATCGCAATTATCTAATCTCGATAAAAATAGAGTGCTCTGATCTGTTGAGTCCTTCAAGTACCCTTTTATTTCTTTCTTTCCACACACACCACATGAGAACATGAGGGACCCTACGCCATAACCACTCCCCCCGACGGAAAGGATTAGCTTGAGACCACCAACTTAGCCAATCTAAAATGGAGCCTTGAAACATCAAACTCAAACCAAATTCTGACAAGAAACTGCTCCAAATGGATTTGGAGAAACTGCAATGAAACATCAAATGGTCCAGCGTCTCGTCAATTTCACTGTAAAGCACACAAAGACTCCCTGTGTGGATTCCTCTATTCCTTAACCTATCTTTAGTCAAGATCTTCTCATGCAACACTGACCAACTAAAGAAATTAATCCGAGGAAAAAAGTTTTTCACCCATACCAGATTTTTGTGAGAGGAAATGAAGGGGTTGGAGTGGGTCTCATAATGAGATGCAGCCAACATATCCGAAAATTCTTTCACCGAGAAGCCCACACCTTTACCCTTTCACACCAAACTGTCAGATCCCTCTGAGAGCATCTGTCTATCCAACATATGCATTAGATTAGCGAACTCTTCTAGCTCCCCAGTATTTAGGGGTCTTCGAAAGGAAAAATCCCAAGAATTGCCGTTAGACCAAAAATTGCTCACACTCCCATATTGATTGTTGTTAATGAAAAACAACATTGGAAACAGGTCTTTCAAAGATTGGTTACTACACCAAAAATCATGCCAGAAAGAGATGAGATCACCATTTCCATATTGGAGAGAGGTGTGAGGGTAGAAGCCACTTGCGCACCGGGAGATGGACTTCCACAAAGAGCATCCGTAGGAAGTGTACTTAGTTTTCTTTTCCCAAACTCATCTATTGCGCCCATATTTGTCCATAATGAGAGATCTCCATAAATTGTCATTTTTTCTGCAAATCGCCAAAGCCACTTAGAAAGTAATGCAATATTGAATGTGAGCACCTGATGAATGCCTAAACCACCTCGAGATTTAGGACAACAAATTTTCTCCCAGCCCACTAAATGCATCTTTCTAGAGTTTTGAGTAGAACCCCAAAGGAAATCGCGCATGATCTGTTTCATCTTGGCTGCTCTTGAACATAGAACCTTGATAAGAGACAGAATGAACACCGGGATAGAAGCTAATGTGGATTGTACAAGAACTAATCTGCCTGCTTTAGAGAGAAATTTGTGTTTCCAAGACGCTAGTTTCGATTCCATCCTTTCGATTGTCTCATCCCACACAACTTTACTTTTAAAACTAGCACCCAAATGCATGCCCAAGTACTTAACTGGAAGATGACCCGCTGAACAACCCAATAAACCCGCCAATTGGTGCAGATGAGGGACTTCTCCAATAGGCAACACTCTTGATTTGTGAAAGTTGATTTTCAGACCTGAAATAACTTCAAACCAAAGCATAATTCTTTTAAAAGCAAGAACCTGAGAAGGGGAAACATCACAAAAGAGGATAGTATCATCCGCATACTGGAGAATAGAAATAGGAGGACTACTATCCGCGACAGAAAACCCTCTCACTAGGTCAGCATCAACCGCTTTAAGAATCATTTGAGTTAGACCTTCTGCTGCTATAGTAAATAGAAGAGGAGACAGAGGATCGCCTTGGCGCAAGCCTTTCGAGCTATTGAAAAACCCGTGCAGCTGACCATTAATTTTCAGAGAGAAATCAGCTGTAGATCTGCAAGTGTGAAGCCAATGAATCCATTTGGAGTCAAACCCCATGCGAGCCATTACCAAATCCAAGTATCTCCAAGAGACATTGTCAAAGGCTTTGGAGAAATCTAATTTGATAACGAGCCCTGGAACACCTTGTTTTTTCCTAGAATGAATAATTTCATTGGCAATCAAAGGGCTATCAACCACCTGTCTTCCATTATCTGCTGCACTTTGAAAAGGAGAAATGACTGAATGAAAAACTATTTTCAATCTGTTAGCCAACACCTTGGCAATGATCTTATAGACCCCATTCAAAATACTGATAGGTCTAAAATCTTTGACTGTCCGCATTCCTGCACATTTAGGAATAAGCGAGATGATAGTGGTATTCAACCACCAATCAAGAAAATTTCTCGAGTTAAAATCTTCAACAACTTTCAGAAAATCAATTTTGATTACCTCCCACATTTTCAAATAGAACACCATTGAGAAACCATCAAGACCTAGAAAAACTTCAGATTTTAGTTCTTCCATTGCCGCTCTAATTTCCATCTCCGAAAAATTATCTACCGATTCATATCTTATCTTTCAAAATATGTAAAACTAGTGTCATAATCTTTGAGTTTGAAGCATTGAATCTAACGATTGTGTACATTGGAAAGAGCTTTTCTTCTACAATTTTCATGCAACACAAAGAAAAAATTAGTGGTCTAAAAAGCGCTAGGCGGTGGGCGAGCGGCGAGCAGGTGCCTAGCGCTTAAGCGGTTTTAGTTTTGTATTATAACTTTAATAATTTACAAAAATTAAAGATAATACCTTATCAATTACATCAAATTTAATGCCAAGATACATATGCAAAATTTAAAAACATGAAAAATTAACAATCATGAACAAAATTTATTAAAACTCAAATGACTGAAGTTGGTCATGATGAGTACTTTATATAAAGTTGATTTTGTGGACAAATATTCAAACCTATTCTTTATTTTTCTTTAAATTGCATGAATGACCTCAGTCATGTTTGATAAAATCTACATTACTAAAATTGGTACCGGCATATCATTTGAGAATTCCATTAAGTAATCATCATTTGCTACATTCAGACATATATTGAATAAAAAACAATTAAATTGTTTATTTCCCAAAAAATGGAAAGAAAAATAAAATAAGAACATAATCAGCCTTATTAAAAAAAAAAAACTCACCCAAACCGCCTAAACCCGCCCTGACTGCCCAGAACTAGCCCAACCATTAATCTTGGCGTTTCTCAACGCCAAGTGCCTAGGCGGCCGCTTAGGCCGTTTTTTAGAACACTAAAAAAGAAGACATTGTAAGGAAAATGGATGCACTAGGTCGCACACAGTGATCACTAATGAAAATTTCATATATTCAAGTATATTTTGGTATTATACGGCATGATATTAAAATTTTTGAATGTTACCAATGGACTACCAGATCAGCGATAAGTCTGTGACGAATGAAATCACAAATTCAGAGTTCGAATCATGTCGATGACATCTGAGATGGGAGGGGTTAATGGATTAAGAAAAAAACGTCTCGAATGAGTAGAATTGTATTCCATAATAAAATTAATTGCCACCGCCGCCATATGCATGAGAAACAGAGGCGCGTAATAGCTTTGTTGATTATTGTTGGCTGAAAAAAGATGGTTACTTGAAATAAACGATTGGGGTTAATATACTTAAAATTTTATTTTACATTTTTTTTAACAAAGACAAACAAGGTTTTATTGAATCTCAGAACTATTAAACTCAGAATTCAAACTCTGAATTTGTGATACCATCCGTCACAAATCTAACTAAACTATTACGTACGATTGACCTTTTACTTATTAGTTATTAATTGAATGACATGATCATGGGTTTATTTGCATAAAAAAAATCTTAGCTTCTACTTCTAGTATAGTGATCTTTTATTATTTATTCTCCAAAATTTGACATTTTATACAATGACTTCAACGGCTCTTAATTAAATTTAGTCTCCATTAGTCCCCACTTAAACTTGGAACATTAGTGGCTTAATCACTTGATCACGTCTTTCCTCCCCATCTTCCTGTGATCTTGTTTACATTATTTTTTAAACTAACATTAAAAAAACGTGATCGATGAATTTAGTTGGTACAGCAAATCGACTATTGCGTGCAACTCATGACATTTTCATTAATTATTTCTTCAAATTCTTCGAATCAACCAAAATATATTATATAATCACTCGCATTTCTGTCATGAATTCATTAATAAAACACTAAATTGACTGCAAAACTAACACCATTTGAGAAATTGGATAACAATATTTATATTTACCTTATTTATATATTTGATCTGCTATTTCGATAGAAAAAAAAAAAGTTGGGGAACCCACAAAGACATAACTTTCACAAGTCTAACCATTCATTCATGAATTCAAGAATGAAAAAAGAGTGAAAGAACAATTACTTTGGTAGTACAGATCATTGGTGTATTTTGCTAACATCAGCAAATTCCATGTAGTTATATATGAATCTTGTACAGAAAGCATTATTATTTCTTTTGCAGTCTGTTTTGTTATTTCTCAGGCTTCTTTTGTGATGTGATACGAGTGAATTATTATTTCTCAGGCTTCAGATTTAGTCCATTGATCTCTAATCTTTAGACAATGAGATTCTAACACGTCTTTTTATGTCAATTGTTCTTGATTATTGATTTCCTTATTTGCAACTTCTATCGTCATTTTTATGCTACTTGCAATTTCTATTCAATTTTCTGCTGCTTGATGTTTCATATTTCTTTGGTTTAATATAATGAGGCGTTTTCTTTGAAAACCTGCGTAAGTTAACCAAAATCGAAAACAACTTCTGAATCATAAATAGTTATTTGCATACAGTAATATAATAATGAAGAATTTCAATTTCTATTTACCAACAATCATGCAACCTTGTATGCCTTATGTTAGTTGGAACTCCTCAAACTCAAAGAGCACCAAATGTTTCAATTAGAAAAAGTAATGTGTTTTGCTTACAACTGGTTCAACTCTTCTGCTAGTAAGAGGAAACAGGCGAGTTCCAGTACCTCCACACAAAATGATGGCAGCAACTCATTAAGGGGAACTTCTTCACCTGGTGCAATAATCAATTGGGATCAGGAAGGGTTTCATCGAAAATTGACAGGGTGCTGGTCAATAACCAATGGCTACAACAATTACCTGGAACTGAGGCAGAGTTCTTGAATGCAGGTATATCCGACCACACACCAATCACTGTATCTTTATATGATAATAGCGTTAGAGGCCCTGCTCCATTCAAATTTTTTAATTACTGGATCCATGAGCATGATTTATATAAGACAGTTGAAGAAGCATGGAGGCTACATGTCATTGGTACTCCTATGTACAGACTTGTTCAGAAGTTAAAGAATGTGAAGCAAGCGCGAATAATAATGTATACTTTCACATTGTATTCTTTTTGCAGTTGGGGATCAAAATAATGCATACTTTCATAGCATGGTCAAGGAACGCAGAATGCAAAATAAAATACTGATTATTTACAATAGCCAAGGCAAGAAACTAGAAGAACAAACAACAATAGATGCAGAGTGCATACAATATTTTGGGAACATATTTGCTGGTTGCCATGACACTGCTTATGATCCTGAAATAATTGAAAATTTGCAGTTTGATATTTGCTGGTGGCCAAAATGTAATGGGGAGTAGTAAGGAAAGGGGCAGCTGAGTTATCAGCTTCATAAACCCGACTTCCCACTGATGTATTGGTGGAAGATCCACAATCTATCATGTAATTGTCTGGAGGAACAAATCATTTCGAACCACATATCAAACACAACAAGGGAAAAACCCAAGCCATTCAACTCTCTAATACCCATCACAAGAAAAGTGGAACAAACACTACAAAGATGCAAACTTTCCTTTCTGTTGGATTCAAATCTAGACTCAACAAGTTTAAATTCAACAATTGCAAAATGGAACTTTGCAGCTGTACTGGATTCAAATCTGGACTCAACAACTAACAAAATGGAACTTTGCAGCTGTATTGGATTCAAAATCTAGGATAAACAAACCCAAGACTAGCATTCAAACTAAATCAAATCAACAAATGAGAAAAAATGGATTTTAAATTTATGGTTTCTAAATGTTGAACACAAGAACACTATTGATCCAACACAAACACACGAACAATCAGATACCCATCACAGAAAACCAATTAAAGAGTGAATAGATTTCACCTTTGAGATCATTCAAGCTTCTCAATCATCAGAAAAACAAGCCCATTTCTCCATTTTAGCTCTCCTCCATTTTCCCCATCAAATTGAGCACAAAAGACCACTTTTTCTTCACAAATCTCACAAATCCAAACTTGTTTGAGCTAGAACAAAAGTGGGTTTGGTTCTTTTTTTCTTCTCAACTATCTTATCAGTGATCAAACGAGATCTTCGTGAGTCTCTTATGCTCCTCTTCGATTCTCAACTCCTCCATCAACACCACCAGTACACCACCAGCTGAGATCGGTAGAGAGATCAGTGGAGAGATTTAACATGTAGAGATCGAGAAATAGAGAGGGAAGAAGACGAGAGACATACCTGGGATTTTTTGCAAAAACTTTGCTTCAGTTGATGTGAAGAGAGGTGGAGAGAGGCGAGGCTGCGAGGGAGGATTAAATCGAGAGGTTTTAGGGTCGCCAAAAGTTTTCCCTGGGTGAGCCGAGGCGTACGATTCCCATCAAAGGTGGGAATATGCGGCACGTGCTGGCATCCCTCACTCACCAGTAAACTCTTAAACAAACACCCTTAATGCTATTCCAAGTGAGAATAGGATTCCTATTCCCATGAAATGGGTGCAACCAAACACACCCTAACATTAAAAAAAACGTGATCGATGAATTTAGTTGGTACAGCAAATCGACTATTGCGTGCGGTGCAACTCATGCCATTTTCATTAAATATTTCTTCAAATTCTTCGAATCAACCAAAATATATTATATAATCACTCGCATTTCTGTCATGAATTCATTAATAAAACACTAAATTGACTGCAAAACTAACACCATTTGAGAAATTGGATAACAATATTTATATTTACCTTATTTATATATTTGATCTGCTATTTCGATAGAAAAAAAAAATTTAATATTCACGTGTCGTCGAACCATAGTGGGAGATTGAATATTTGATCAATTTAATGGTCAATTTTGGGGGGCCTTGAGAAAGGCTCGAGCTGCAATGGTGTGGCTTTCAAACCCTGAAAATTTATATTTCAAACTTGATGAAACCTTCAACAATACTGTGTTGAATAATAAAAATAATTAAACACGATATCGACGCTTGTTTGAATATGGAACTTCATGCTTTAATTTATATCGTAAGCATTACATCGCTCATGTGTGGTGGATTAGAATAGATTATATTCGCTAACTATAGATAGTTATAGATTTCTTTTGAATATTACTGAGGTATCAGTTGTTGGAGATGTTGACTTGAGTTAAGGGTGTAATTTAGTCTCACATCGGTTAAGAAGCAATATTACGTAAAGTTAATAAATGATTGAACATGCACTCATTAGTAATCAGACATTTTGAAAACAATATGATCCAATTTGTAAAAACCTCACAATCAAGCATCGATAACGATGAGTGTCTAAGTTTGGTTTCGTTGATTGAAACATGTCCGTTGGGATTGCTGCCTAACAATATGCAATAATATACGAATAAGTATTTTTTTTTTTTTTTTTTTTTAATATATTTTTTAATCTCGGACCAAAATCAATTCAAACTTAAAAGTGCATTTTCTTGCAATTATTTATTGTGGACAAATAAATACAAAAATACTAGAAAATCAGGTTTTGTAATCAGGGTCCTCATGTAGTGTGTGTGGAAAGAGAGAAATATGAGGGTTTTAGAAGGGCTCAACAGATCGAAGCATTATATCTTTATCAGAATTAAAGAAATGTTTTGAATGATGGATTGATTCGGCTTGGAATATTTTTAGAGATTTGTTTTTTGACACCTTCAAGGTGTTTTAGCATTCTTTGATATATGAATGATTTTCCTAATATTTTGTTTTCTTTCCTATTTTTAATAAATAAGGATGGAAACGGGGCGGATTTGAGCAAAAAAAAAAAAAAAAAAAAAAACCAGATCTGAGATTTGAGAAGAAAAAGAATGGAGTATAGCAAGGTGACTCCGAAACTCTTCATTCTCCTCCTCCTCCACACACCTTCCATAGCCACCTCACTGCCAACCCTTCGATTCACTCCTTACTTCAAGTTTCTCAACCGATCTAACACTGAAATACTCCTCATCCTCAACCGATCTAACACCGATTCACTCCTCGCTTGCCTGTTGCGAGATTGGAGCGATGGAACCAGAGACATGGCCAATCATGGTATAAACCCTAGAAACACAGCGAAGCTGATGCCGAGATAGGTCGCCAGAGTGTTTTAGTTTGAGGTGGTGGTGAGTTTTGGTTCTCTCGCTTGCCTGAACATGAAATTGATCATGACACCGAAATACTCCTTCTCCTCAACCGATCTAACATCGATTCACTTCTAGCTTGCCTGTTGCGAGATTGGAGCGACGGAACCAGAGACATGGCAATCGTGGTATAAACCCTAGAAACACAACGAAGCTGATGCCGAAATAGGTCGCCAGAGTGTTTTCGTTCGAGGTGGTGGCGAGTTTTGGTGGTGCTGCTTCTGCGACTACCATTTCTTCTTCGAAAGTGAGAGTCTGAGAGTATGTGAGATGTAATTCATCGAATGGGTAGGGTTTTTTTTTTTCCTTTTAAAGGGTCAGGGGTATTTATGTAAATTTCCATACTTAAACGGTTATCCGTGGGGCGGATATGGTCAAATCTGTATCCGCCCCAAATATTCGACGAATATTGTTTGGATATCCGTATCCGCCCCGAAACCCGTTTACCCATATCCAAACCCGTTCCATACGGATTGGGTGGGGCGGATATCCGTGAAAATCCACCCCACTACCATCCCTATTAATAAACATCTTCATGTTTGACAAAAAAAATAATTTCTCAAAATATATATGTATCTCGAGTTTATAAAAAATTCATCAGTTGATGTCACATCATTTCTTTGCAAAACCCAATTCTCTAGCCTCACTCAAAGCCAACGATATAGGTATCATAATTTGGGGAACTCACAGCCCATATTTTGGTAGGCTATTAAGAAACCTTGTCTCTTCCTTTTATCCTGTCGGTTCTATCTCAAATTTTTTTTTTTTTAAGATAAAAAATATGATTTTTTTTGATAAATTAATTACGATGTAACTTGTAAAGGGAATCCCTTAATTCAAATGGTCAACAAGGGGTGCTGTATGCCATTTTGGACGACATCTTGACAATGACACAATAAATATTTATAGTGAAAAGAGATTTAGTTTCCAGAAAAAATATCTACATTTTGATTTCTATCGAAAAGGTCAAGATCCAACATATGCTTTTTACATCAATATAAACAATAGCAAATTTTAGATCTTATACTTTTTGCTTACAACAACAAATCTCTCAAAATGTATGTTGAAGAAGGTGTCGTGATAAAACCTTAATGATCCATAGGTGTGTTCACGGTCGTTTTACCCCGCAAAAGTTATTTATATTAATAAGAAAAGAATTAGCCTCAAAAATTAGTTTTTGCAGTTTATTGTTGAACCATTGTGTCTCCAGCTTCCATGCAAACTGAAAAATTGTTTTCAATTGCTCCTTGAATCAACGCGAGTGTACTGATATGTGTACTATAAATTGAATTTAAACATACCATTTGAAATCAATCAATTAACAATTTATTTTTAGTCAATGAGATACCAGCTCAGCGATAGGCAAAAATGAAATACAACACAAGAGTAGTTTACAAATGTTTATTTCTCTTCTCAAAGTTATTATTCTATTTTTGTTCGCTAGACTTTGTTATTCAGTTTAGATATTGTCTTAAGGAAATTGCTTCGGCAAGCTTAAGTTCAGATTATGTTACATTACATATTGTCCAACATTTGATTAAAAAAAAGTTCACTTATTCAAATGGATCCATGAAAATTTCAAAACAAAGGTTTTTTTTTTTTTTTTTTTTGGTTGAAGGCAAACACGAGGTATAAATGAACTCCCTAGACCACGAAAATAAAATCAAAACAACATGTTAATATTTAATTAACAAAGCAAATAAATTTTTGACCACATTGGATTCTTTTCTAAGCATTTGAAATGATGATTTATTCTACCATTCTAATAAACCAATCTTTAAGTCAAAGAGTTTGTAAAATACAACTTCCAATTTGGTTGTGCATCATTATTAGTCTCAAACAATTGGTTACGTACACTTGCATCAATTATGCATCATCCATTTTTATTCAAACTAAGCATGACATGCATGGAAGAAGACCTCTTTGAGTTTTTCAAACTCTCAATTTCCATATTTTTCAAATTAAAATCCAAAATGAACTTCACAAACTATTGCTCAAAAAATCCTACTTAAATTTTCAGTCATTTACTTTTTTCGCACAAATCTTTTTACAGTCATCCTCACTCGACTCCCAAAGTTTTTACATTCTAGCGCGATCCCCTAATGGGTAAGTCATTCTTGTTAACCCGCGATTTGTTCACTTACATTTAACCTGAACAATCACGAAAAGGAAATTTGAATGAAAAATAACCTCCAAAAGCCACTTGAAAAATTGGCTTATGATCCCTTATGATCTCTGTTAATAGATTTGCCATGTAAATTGAAAAAGTCCACACCTTAAGTTCAAGCTTTGAAATTTTATTTCAGAGGTGTGCTTGGTTTGGTACAAATAAATTAAAAAAAACCATTCAAATATAGCAAGAGAAAAAAAAAAAAAAAAAACCATTGGTTGTCTCCATCATTTCCACATTGTCCACAAGAAATCCACCTACATAAGCTCCCTTTAAAAGGCCACAACAACTCACCCCCATCTCTCCATCTTTTTTTTCTTTCTTTCATTCATTCAATCAAGTTCATAGTTCTAAATTTGTCTTAAAATTTTGCAAGCAGAAATGAATGCCCAAGTGATCAAGTCATCGGAGAACAAGTTCATCAAGTGCATCAAAGCGCCTGTTCGGGCTCTAACAAAGGCGCGAGATTTTTATGTCAAAAGCATGACAAATTGCTCTAGCAAGGTATCCTATGGTACAGGAATGGGACCTATATCAACTCTGCCTAAAAGTTATAGTACTACTTCAAGCAGATCAAACAGTACTGATGAAGACCTTAGAGAATTGATCAGAGCTGCCTCTCAGAGAGGTCTAAGGGAGAAAATTGACAAGGAAATTCAACAACAAAGACAATCCTCCAAGAAGTTGCCTAGGAGCTTCACTGTTGGAATTAGTAGGATTGATGAAGATAAGCCTTGTGATGATTTTGACGATTACCCGAAACTAGTTAAGCCTGCTGCCTTTTTGTACCCAAGAAGTAGAAGCTATGCTGTTCCTAAGAAGACTACTGGTAATTTGTATTCGACTTGATTGGTGAATTCTCCATTTCGCGTTCTTCCTCTTCTTCTTCTTGTAATTGTATGTTATGTCTTCATTTTTAGTTTTCTTGTTTGTAAAGAGGTTTGGAATGAAATCTGAAGCCTTATTTGTTCATAGGGGTGTTTTGTTTCTCGAAAAATTAGCACAATTTTCTGTTTTAAGAAAAATTTGAGCTTGTGATATTTTAGGAGTCTTGATTGAAGTGTTTGAACTCGAATCGATGATTGGGTACTAACAACACAAAGATTTGCAGTACTGTGTAGGAATTTTGAATGTCAGTTTTGACATGAATGGCTTAGTTTTGTTATAGAAGTTATATTTGATTAATGGTTAATAGGAAGTTTAATTATCCTGCTAAACTTATGTTTATTCTGATTTAGTAATAGAGATTAGATTGCCATTTGGTGTCCAACTTGAGGGAGGCCCCACTAAAATGTGGACTTCCCAAGAACCTACCTCATTGGATAATGATGATGATAGATACCCAATTTAATTGGGCAATTTGGTATTTTTCTCATGTGAAGTGAAAACCAATATCAGATTTAGGGAAAATGAGATATTAACTCAGTTGGTAGACTTGTGACGGATGATATTACAGTCTAAAATTTAAACGTTATCAACAACATTTGGACCTCATCACTGGATCATCGGCTTAAATGTATTGAGCGTGCCTCCGTCTTTCATGTGCCCTTGCATGTGCTTTGTTACCAAAATGTGGTTTTCGATCAATGTTGTTATTTAACAAAATAGTTTCTATAAACAACAATAGTATTTGAGAAATCACATATGAAAATTGGGACCAATTACAAAACATACATTGATTATGTGACTAAAGTCGAATAGATTATGCTCTCAACTGCTCTCCATTAAAGTCTTCTCTTCTTCTTCTTCTTCTTCTTCTTCTTTTTCAATGGCCTACTAATTATTCTTGAGGTTTTTTCTGTTCCCACTTAGTCATTAAACAACATAATGAAATAATTTTCAGACAAACGCACTAATTTAAAGTGGTTTACTAGTCATAAGTGGCGAACATATTTGCACAATTAATTATATTATTTGTGAATCTACTTAGACAAATATGTTGCAACACCCATAAGGATACAATTAACTCCCTTACTTGGTTTTTAAAACAACACAGGTACATGATAAGCAAATTTTATATATTTTTTCATTTATAAAAGATTCGTTCGCAAATTTAGTGTATGGGAAAGAATAATGTGTGTATTTTTTGGTTTTCGTCCATTTTGCATTTTTAGATTCTTGATTACACGATTTGTAATTAACAATTACATTAATCAAGTCCGTTGATTCAAGCAGTTTGACATAAATTTGGTTTCAATCCAACAAAAAATTTCTTAGTAAGTTATGAATTATATACTTAAGCTAAAAGGTTTAAGCTTTTAGAATTAATGGAATGAAAGATGGAATAAAACACTAAAGTACTCATGTTGATTGACTATAAAAAAAATGTTATCTTTGAGGTTAGGCATTCATTAAGTCGTGGTCCTTGCCCTTTTTTTTTTTATTTTATTTTTTTAATTTTCTTAAATCTTAATCATCGACATTATCCTTTATTATTTAACAAATTGATTCCTCCGCGTTTACATAATTCGTCTTAGGTCGACTTTGATATAATCCTAACTTAATTATGGTTTTATACATAATCTTCTTTATATATTACCTCAAAATTTCCCAAAAGTGTCTTAGGATGGACTGTTTTTAAACTAAGGGTGTGTTTGATTGCATGAAATTATATGTCATAAGATTCAACAATTTTGCAACCATTTATATAATACGTCCAGCAATCCATCACTATCTTATTTTTAAAGGTGAGCAGTATTTTTAATTGGATCCTGCAACTATTGAATGTCTCTGACAGAATTTAAACCCTGAACTTGTAATACAATTTGTCACAAATCTATCAACTGAGCTGGTACCTGTCTGGCATCACTCACTCTTAACAAAAATCCAACATCCACCAAAGAATTTGACCTTGTCTTCATGTTTCAATATCAAATTAGTTCCAAATTTATTACAATTGAAAACATTTATGTATATGGATATGGAAATGGGATGTGATCCAAATCTAGTTTTAGATCAGGAATAAAATCACTACTGCTCAACAACCAGCTGATCCAGTGAGGTCAAGAACAGGGGAGCTTTGGACGGCCATTACAGGTTACATATCTTAAATATTGGGACCTATGTGAGGCAAGCAATCTCAAATATCACAACTAACTTTCAGGATTCTTGATCTAATTTAATTAATCAATTTATTTATAATAACATTTTGATATTGAAGTATTCGATTTGATTTCTAAGGTAAAATAATCGTGGAAATCGAACCAAACCAAACCTTGAACAGGTCTACGATCATTCATGTATTACTTTGGCCTACATCCAAGTTGTGCAGTTGGCAATTTGGTTTGGGTTCATTGGGCCTGTTGGTATTAAACAAACCCAGATTGGTTATTGGGCTTGTATTTTCCCCAAGTTGAAGGGCTTGCATTACAGCCCAAATAAATCTTGAAGTAACGGCGTTTGTCACCGTTGTCACGATCATTTGAACACCTTATGCAAGGATTGTAACATCATTTTTCGATTTAATTTCAGTCTCTTGATTTTAAGAAATATTTTGTTTTATATAAAAAATGCAAAAACTTTTATTATAATTCTAAATTTAACAATATAAATTATGCATTTTAAACTCTTAAATATTATTTAAAAAGTCATAATTTATAGTGTCGTACAAATTACATTTTGAGTTATTCTACATGGCAAGGAAATGAGCGAGGGGAGGGAGGTGGCGGGGTGGGGATCGTTCACCTCCCTCGGGATACACGCACCAAAAAAGACGACACACATCCCAAGGAAAGTGAACGGTCCCCACCCCACTACCTCCCTCCCCTCGCTCATTTCCTCGACATTTAGAATTTCTGTTACATTTTAACTAAAAATTAGTTGCATAACAATCTTTAAAAACCAAAATAACAGGTTATTTACAAAGAAACTGAAATGTTTATTTTTTTCTAGAGAAATTCTATTGAAAAAAAAAATTATATATTTCGGAAGAAAATTCAGTAACTCTAAAATAAAAAATATTTCATAAAATTTCGACATATTAAAAAAATAAGACCCTTTATGTACTGCCCAAGTAGCCACGACACTTTGAAAACCTGAACAAACCAGTTCGACTTCTTCAATCACTCTGATCGAAACCCCACCGAGAATTTGAAAACCCCATCGTGGTAACGTTGAGAAGAGATACCGCTATATCCCAAGTCCAAGACGAAGACGATCTCGAGGAAGAACCAGGCGAAGTCATCGAATCCAAGCCACCTCTCAAGGTGGGAGAAGAGAAGGTCATGGGCACTCTGGGCATCAAGAAGAAACTCATCAAGTCTGGTCATGGTTGGGAGACCCCAGAGTTCGGAGACGAAGTTACAGGTGAATTCATCCACCCTCAACTCAAATTTGATGTTTTTATTGATAATGTTTCAATGTAGTTGGATATTTTGATACCCTTTTGACGATTTTGGGTTCTTAGAAATGGGGTTTTGTTCAATGTTTATTTGATGTTTCCAATTGCGAAGAGTTTTTGTTTGTAAATGTAGGGTTTTATTTGATGATTATGTTTCTCAATGTAGTTCAATAGGTTGGTTGTACACTTATAATGATGTTTCCTACATATGGGTGTGATTCCGTTCTGAATATAGTCCACTATATTGGTGCTCTTGTAGTGGTTTTGGGTTGTTTAGTGTTTGCATACCATCAAGAGAGTGTGGTTCTTGAATCTATATCATTGTTTTGTAGCACCCCTTTGTGGATTCTAGGATTACTAGATCATCATCATCAAAGCCCATTCCCTATGCTCTCCGGGTGGGCTACATGTATTTTGGTTCTCCAAACAATGTTGTCTTCCCACATATCATCACCTAATCTAAGCTCAAGGATGTCTTCCTTCACGGCTTTCATCCAAGTTTTCAACGGTCGTCCCCTCCATTTACACTCTCACACTAACTTGCCAATTTAGACATTTTCTAATTGGCGCCATGTTTGATCTCCTCTGCACGTAACCAAACCACATTAAATGTCTTTCTCTAATTTTGTCTTTTATGGGCTCTACACCTTAGTATCCCCTAATTCTTTCATTCCTAATTTTATCCTTACAGGTTTTTACCACACATTTATCTTAACATACGCATTTCTACTACTAGGATTACTAGATATCAGGTTTTTATTTTGTGGGTGTTTGATTATGAGAAAGACTGTAATTTTTTCCTTAGTTTATGCTTGTACCTTTGTTGATTTTGGGTTCCTAAAAGTGGGGTTTTGCTTTTTGTGTGTTTAGCTTTATGAAAAGATTGTTATTGATTTAGTTCTCTTTGGTGATTGTCTAGTTCACTATGTTGGTACTCTACTTGATGGAAGCAAATTTGACTCGAGCAGGGACAGAAGAATGCCCTTCACTTTTAAGCTTGGTGAAGGTGAGTTCTTAGCTCTTCTTAATGACACTCCAAATGAGCATGCGGTCAGTTATTTAAAGTTTGCATGTTAGCGTATTTTATTTATTTGATTGGTTCGATTTGGTTTATGATGGATATGTTAGGTCAATTGGTGACTGGTTTGGATCATGTGGTGGTTACGATGACAAAGGGGGAAGTGGCATTGTTCACATTACCTCCTGATATGTGGTATGGAAGAAAAGGTCCTGATAATGTTCCTCCATACGCCACTATTCGATTTGAGGTAGAACTCTTGTCTTGGATCATGGTAGTAGATATCTGCAAGGATGGTGGAATAATCAAGAAAGTTCTGTTGAAAGGGGAGAGGGATGAGAAACCTGGTGATTTAGATGAATTTACGGGTACTGCAACTTAGATTTCTTTTACTGGCTTATCATTTAAACTTGAAAATATTATCTGCCATGACACTCTCTTGATTTAATACTGCTTTGTTTAAGTAATTGTGGGCTTTCCTTGCTTCTGCAGTCAAGTATCAACTAATGCTCGTTGGTTGTACAATTGTTGCAAAAACACCTGAGGAAGGAGTGGAGTTCTGCATAAAGGATGGTAATGTGGTGCATGCCTGTTCTCTAGTTTGTTTTTATCTCTTTTCCTGAGTATAAAACAGTATGAGCTTCAGATCCCATCAGCATTTCCATTTGTTATTTACAGGTCATTTCTGTCCAGCACTGCAAAAAGCTTTGAGGACCATGAAAAGAAGGGAGAGAGTCGCTCTGATCGTCCAACCTCAGTGTATGTTACATATAAATAGTTTTGTTATACTAAACATATCATATTAGATTATTCAATAAATTTGTTTCTAGTTATATTCATAGATTCAGACTGAAGCTGTTTGTTGGTTCTTAGTTCCAATGACAAGGATTAAGATTGTCAGTCTTTCATTCCTGAGCCAACTGTTCCAATACTTGATGAGAATTGTTGACAAAAATTGTTGTGAAAGCGTGTATCCTAACACATATTAGGACTCCAATTTTAAGATACGTGTACTGTGATGTAGTCCATATCAATGTTCTAAAAATCGGTCTAGGCGCTAGGCGGCCTCTTGGGTGGGTTTTTGAAAAAAAAATAATTTTTTTTTTTTTTTTAAATTTCATAATCGAAATTTGCCCAAATTTCGGCGGGTGTGGGTTCCCTATTCATAGGAACTGACGCGAGGGAGAAGACCTCGCAGCGGTTTCTGCAAGTGGGAACCCCCACTCGTAGGACTCACTGCGAGTGCAAAGGAGAAAAAAAAAACGAGAGGAGGCCACCGCCACCCCTCCTCCTCATCCTTCACTTCACCACCACCACCTCACCACCGCCAGGGAGAAAAAAAAGAATAAGATGGGAGGAGGTGGGACACTGCCACCTCTCATCCTCCTCCCTTCACCACCACCACCTCGCCCTCACCACCAGGGAGAGAAAAAAGGAGGAGAAGAAGAAAAGAAAAGAAAAAAATATGGGAGGAGGTGGGACACCGCCACCCCTTCACCATCACCACCTTGCATCACCATCAGGGAAAAAAAAAGGAGGATGAGAAGAAAAAAGATGGGAGGAGGAGAGGTGGAGGAGGTGGCGGTGGTGAAGGGAGGAGGTGGGGGAGGAGGAGGCAGTGGTGAAGAGAAGAGGCGGGGGAGGAGGAGGAGGTGGCGGTGGTGGTTGATGGAGATAAAAGGGAGAGAGGAGAAGAGGGGTTAGAGTTTTTTTTTTTTTTTTTTCTTTTATAGGTGGTGTTGTCCGAAAGTAGGAGTTGTAGAAATGTTGGTGTTATTTAGTAGCAGCCTATTAATATCACCCTTGCCGACTTGAGCAATAGGGAAATGATAGTTAGGTGATGATTGTTTGCACTCAAAAGTTAGAAGTCTGAACTAAGCACCTCCTTGTTTACTTTACCGATTTTAGCATTGTGGCTTCAAATGGGACATTTGTAGTGTAAACCAAGGCATTAAATGAGTTAAACCACATGTGATTCAAAACTTTGGGTTTACAGTGGTCTCTAGATTTCAACTTTCCATTCCAATAGCTAAGCCAGAGCAAGTTGTCACTGTTTGAACCTCTTCAAAGAGACCAAATTCCTCTTCAATAATCTCTATTTCTCTGTTAATTTTTATCTGTTGGTTATAGAAGTGTATGTATTTTATATTTATAATCAGATTTAATTAAAGTATATTGAAGAGTATGTTCTAAGCACATGCACAGAGTGCCTCAAACTTGTATATATTTGTAATATCGTCATACCATATTAAATCTTCGGTAGTGCTATAGGGACTTTGCAGTCTCCTACTATCTTAGCAAGGGCTACTATCTTAGCAAGAGGTCATGGTTGATTAGGATGCATAATTACACCAATGAAAAAAAATGCTGCATCATTAACGGTTGAGATTTAGGCAGTCGACTAGCTAAGGGATTGTTGCGGTCCTGCCAGCAAACTTTTCTTCTTATCATTACCATTATCTATATATAAGTGTTCAGAACCAGTCACTTGTACTACTAGTTCATAACTGAGTTTCCATCCTGGGTTGTGAGACATGGCAGAACTATCAGTGGTGAATAAGGTTTTTTAGTATTATTCTTTGTTTCACTCCACTTCCACTGATTTCCTCCTCAAATGTTGGAGTCTCACAATCTATAGTCCAACATTTACTTGGCTTCAATGGGCCTCTGCTTTTCCAAATGGAAACTGGGTATGTTTCATTTTACAGCAATTTTGCAAAACAAGTTTTCTACTTACTTCTATTCAATTCCATAAAAAAAGATTGCTATGTGAGCTAATGATGGTTTTTTATTTATTTTTATTATAGTTATGTGGGTGTAGATGATGCATAGTTATTCTACCACTTTGTCAAGTCTGAGAGGAAGCCAAGTGAGGACCCTCTTGTGGTTTGGATTTCAGGAGGTCCTGGTTGTTCTTCTCTCTGTGTACTTGCTTTTGGAATAGGTAATTTTCTTACTTCCTTTTCTTGACATATTTTGTTTTCTTGAAAATTAGAGTTTATTCAATTTTGGTTTGGTATCTGTAGGTCCTCTGTATTTCAAGAGAGTTGAATACAATGGAAGCTTACCAACTTTGGAGCTCAACCCAAATTCATGGACAAAGGTATAACCACTCTTCTTCAGCTGTTTCAAACTGTTAATATGAGCAATTTGTTTCAACCATCTTCTTGGAGCATCGTGATTTTTAAGGGAAGAGTTCTTCTATGCTAGACCCTGACACCCCAGAATTCTGGGGGTTTCAAATGATTTGACAAAATAAGCACCCACTCGCGGCACTCTCTTTGGCGTCCACAATAGACCCTATGTTTTGTAGGGATATGGGATTTTTAGATGCTCTCGCAGCCAGTTAATTAATAATTTTCTGTAACTTTATTTGTTTTCTATTGCGTAATTTTCAGGTATCCCACATAATATATTTAGATGCACCAGTTGGGACTGAATTTTCGTATTCAACAAGCTCAAATGGTTCTAACAGCGATACAAAATCAGCAAAACAAACTCACAAATTTCTCAGAAAGGTATACAAGTTCATGGTTTACTATTGTCACTCTGTATAGCTTATGTTACTGTTAACAATGTTTGTAGCGATGTATCATCTTAATTTTAAAATTTATGATGTAAGCAGTGGTTGGTTAATCATCCAGAGTTCCTATCAAATCCACTCTATATTGCTCGTGATTCTTACTCTGGCACGAGGATTCCAATTGTTGTTCAAGATATATCAAATGGTAAGCTCTCTAAAGCTCTTCTTTGTACCAAAATCAGTCTTGAAATGCCTTTTCAATATATGTCCAACTCCTTTTGACATTTCCATGGTGCCGCAGGCATTGCAGCTGGGTACAAACCACTTGTCAACCTTAAGGTAAGTGTGTACGAGAGCTTCTTGTGTGTTCAAAGGTTCCGAGTTTCATTCATTTTATGAACTTTTTTTGTAGGATATTTGCTTGGTAACCCTTTGACAGATAGACACTTGGACACAAATTCGCGAGTTCCATTTAGCCATGGTATGGGGATCCTCTCTCACGAACTTTATAACGTATGCAATGTAATACCCGCCTAATTAAATAAATATAAAAATTTCTTTTGTAAACCCTAATGTTGATGGGTTGCTACTAAATTGTATTTGGGCTTGGTTGTGGGCTTTTATTAAACTAATAAGTAGGGTTTTTATATTGTGAAAGAGGATGGGTGCACTCGAAAGTTCGGTGGGGGCGAATAGCCTCCCACCATATAAAAGAAACAAAACCTTTTTCCTCAAGTTTTCGTTTCTCTTTCCCGTTTCCTTCTTAATGGCGGCTGATATTGGCGAGGGGATGAAGATGGAAGTCAATGGAGAAAGAGAGCAGAGAGAATGGAGAAAGCAAAGCAAGAATAGCCCTCTTCTTCTATTTCTATTTTCCTTGTTATAACTCTGCTGCAGGCCGATGTTGTTGTTAGTGGCTGAGATCTGATGCATCGGAGAGAAGAAGAAGAGCTTCATTTGGTGGCATTGCCGAGCAGGCAAGAGAAGTTTCCGTGTTTTTGGTGTTGTTCGGTTCCGATAGATCTTTATGGATCTTGTTCGATGTTACTGAATCGGAGATGTCTCGCCATTGTATTTGATCTTGATGAGACACTCATTGTGGCAAACACAATGAAGTCATTTGAAGATAGAATTGAAGTTCTTCAAAAGAGGATTTCGATTGAAAATGATCCAGTTCGAATTTCGGGAATGACAGCTGAACTGAGACGGTATTTGGAAGATCAATCACTGCTAAAACAGTATGCTAAGACGGACAGTGTACTTGATAATGGTCAATTGTTGAAAGTTCATCCAGAGGAAGCAGATGCTGCAAAAAGGTCATTTGCTGGTGATTCTTGCAGTGACCATATTACACTTCTCAAAGCATTTGAAGGCTGGAAGGATGCCAAGCGTAATGGAAGAGAGAGGGCAACACAGTTCATCTTATTTATGTATTGTGATTGGTTTACAAATTGTTGATGCATATCATGTGGGATGTTTGGTTTATGTTGGGTGATGCATGCCTAGATAAAAATATTGTTGAGATATTGGCTGCTCCTTCTACAACTTTCTATTAAAGGGAAGGTTATCTGGAAGTGTTTCAGTTTGCACTATATTGGTTGGTGTGGAAAGAACGTAATAATATTATATTTTGTATTAAGGAGTTGGAGATGGGAGCAAATTGTAACTGAGATATTGATTTCTTAGTGTTGTTGGGTTTTCCATCTTCCATTTTTAAGGGGACGCTCTTCTAATGGTTTATGCTGAATTGGGTATTGGAGATTGCGACGAACCCCTGTGATGCAGAATTGCAGAAGTTTATGGAGCAGAAAGCAAAGGGTTATTGCGTGGATCCGTTGCGAAATCCTTTACGGTTTGCGATCTCTTCAGGGAGTTTTTCTTCATTCTTTCTCTTTTACTGTGAGTTCTCTTTTACCCCTTTTAGTATTTTTTTTATGTAGTCTCTCTCAATTTGATCTTTGTGAAGAAATATTCACAAACATTTGTTTGTTTATTTGGTAATTGGTTGTGTTTTTGGTATTTGTTTATGATGTTTAAGCAATGTATTATTTCTGTCTTTAGCACTTATTGCTTGGATGTGTAACAACTCTATGACAGAATTTGCATTTGTGCTTGTAGCTTTACTTACTTTTTCATTATTTGAGATATAAGCATTGAGTCTTTGGGATGTCACATTAGGATGGTGTGGTTGTGAGTGTTGATGAAATAATTTGGGATTTTGAGAGTTATGAAATTGGTTGTGAATATATAAGTTTGACTGTTTATTTAGTACCCTATATGTACAATCAAAAGGGACAAACAGATAGTCATTTTTGGGTTTAGTTACATCTGTTAAGTTATACATGATGAACCCCCTCATCATTTAGATTGGATCAGGGGATTGAACTTAAGTTTATTGGTTTAAACCACTAGTTGGTTTGCAATTCAACTCAAGACAAGTTTAGAAGAACCATTTTTTTTTAGTAAGCTTTTGTGGACTGGTGATATGTTGAATTTTGCTGCTCATTACATGGTTCTGTGTTATACTATAATCTAGCATATTATATATGCATGAATAACTAGTGAACATAATTTGATATAAGTAGATCCTTTCACTACATGATTCTATGGGTTGCACTCGCATTCCAACCAATTTATATTTTATTAAATAAGTAATAGTTATTGGCTGAAATTTAACTGAGCACTTGTTTTAGTTTGAGTATTTGTATTGTTATGCGAATTGGTGTGCATATTGTTTTTTTTTTTTTATGATGCAAAAAGATGAGATATGTGAATTGGCAATGTGTCAAATATTACTTGTTCCCCAACAGAATGGTGGATACTGTGGTTGATTTACTTATGGTTGACAAAGTGTCTCCATAAAAGAGTTTTGAGTTTTAGTTGATATTTTTTTTTATGCTCTTTTCCACAACTCCAAAAAAAAAAAAATGTGAAAAGAAAAGAAATTTTTTGTATACAGACTTGCTTGTATACTTGTGATATTATTGGGTATGCAGACTTGCTTGCATATCAGTGTACTTGCCAGTGATTGACCTTCGGGTGAGATGACATGTTCCTCGAGGTGGCACCCCACTTGGAACATGTACGCTCCGAATGGTTTCGATGGCAAGGGCGGCACACTTGGGTGAGGTGTGTTCGGTGCACCGTTCCATGTGTGTTCGGTTGTACGTGTAGATTTAGGAAGAATGCTTGCCATGGATCGAACTTCGGGTGAGATGACATGTTCCTCGAGGTGGCACCCCACTTGGAACATGTACGCTCCGAGTGGTTTCGAAGGCAAGGGAGACACTTGGGTGAGGTGTGTTCGGCACAGGAGGTGAGTGCGATTGTGGAAAAGTAGCGAGATTTCTTTTTGTGTATGTGGATGATTACCTTAAAGGAAGAAACTAAATGCTCATTCAACCATTGAATGAGAACTACATGTCTTCCTAAAGGTAGAAAATGTGTTTTGTTTAATATTTCAATAATAGTCTAATATGATTATGAATTGTATTGTTGTTGCATTTATGAGGATTGATAACTCATAAATTTTATTTATTAGTAATAAATAATGCATATTTATTTATTAGGATGATAACACTTTTGCCTCATGGAGGAACTATCTGATGGTGTGGTTATTTATTGTTTGGTTTATTTTAATGTTGTCATGTGCGGATTTATTGATTTTGGGATGAAGATTTCTCACACCAGCTTTATTGCTGACCCGAGTGAGCTTTTGCTTCTTGGGTACATTCCTTTTGGAATGTAGCCAATTAGCCTTTCAGGTTTACAGATTTTGAGCTGCATTACTGGAGTTTCGCTAGTAAGCTAGCCATGCCAGTTTTCTCCGGGTTAGATTTTTATTTGTTTCAGATGTTTAGTTCATGCTGCTATTTGTTTCTGTTGTTATTGAATTCTCACGTCCCGAGTTTTGGGGGAAACGGATAATCCTACGTGAATTTTTAGGATTTTCATTTCCTTCGAAAATCGGGGCGTGACATGCAACTTCCTATTCTGTGTATTTGTGTATATTGTAGCAAGATAGTGAGAAAAGTCGGTGAAGAAAATTGTGGAGAAGAGTGTGTCAATGTAGATCCCAATAACACACTATGTATCAACGATCTTAAAGCTGTCTAACATGTCAGGCGAGCAATTTGTTCTCATGAATCCAATTTATCACGTTTTTATCTATACTTTGTTAATGTTTGTGGGTAAATTTTCTTTGCAGTATACATTTAGAATTAATAGATATCACATTTCGGATCCCCTATGCCGAAACTTTGTACCTCCGGTGAAAAATCAAACTAACAAGAATCAAGGAACTCCTTTCATGAATTCAAGCACGACTATAGTACCACCCCAAGGTCCCCAAGTTCCTGAGTTCCGATGTAGTGTAAGTCACAGATCGCACCCAGCAAACGTGTATAATCTAA
Source organism: Berberis vulgaris (assembly GCA_963556465.1). NCBI lineage: Eukaryota > Viridiplantae > Streptophyta > Magnoliopsida > Ranunculales > Berberidaceae > Berberis > Berberis vulgaris. Next base: position 1,752,463 of record OY747137.1, on the reverse strand, counting down.
CGTAGTCATTTATGTGAAGCTTTGATGTCAAATTTTCAATGACAGTTTTTTTTTTTTTATCTTTGAAATTTTCTTATATCATTAACTCATTAAATGTTGTTGCAGAATTATCTTAATGTCAATAGTAGTATCCGTTATCATGGGGATCTTAGTAAAAGAAATTATTGTTCTTTGAAATATAGGTGAGGCTAGCACATAACATATTTATATCCTTACTCTTACAATTCTATTTTAGTCAGCTGATATAACATTTGTATTTTAATAGCGGGGATCACAATTACACAGTTCCACATCTGAGCATAGAAGCATGGATAAAATCTCTAAATTATCCCATCATAGATGAATGGAGACCATGGTTTGTTGATGAACAAGTTGCAGGGTAGGCCTTCATATTTCAGATGAGGTTTAGCTAAAACTTTCACTTTAAAGCTGATGTTTCCGTATGCGTTTCGTGTGATAGTGAAATGATCAGTAGGTCCTTGAAGTATCTTGATGTTTAGGATGCAGTTGGCAGTCACATGATGAAGGGAGAGTAGACAGCGATTTAGTCTAAAAAATGGTTTGGGACTGTGTATTTTGTTTGTTTGTTTTTATCATTTTTCAGATTTTGGTCTGTCATTGTAAGTCAGATATCCGGATTGGCAACTATTGAATTACAAAAAAAATATACATAACATACCTCGGAGACTAACAATGATGATTCATTAGATGTTCGGTATCTTTTGATTGGTGAGATCTATTACCTTTGATTAAATGCGCGAAACACCAACACCAGCTGCTAGGGGTGGGCACGGAATGGGATGGGATGGGACGAGATGAACTCATTCCTATCTCATCTCATTCATTCGGGATCGGGACGGGATGGGATAGACTTCATCCTGACCTCGTCCCATCTCAAATGGGATCGGGACGGGATGAGCACGTACTAAATAGTCCTCCAATAAAAAATAAAAAAAAAAGTTTTATTTCACATTAGTCACACACCAATAATATCAAATTTATTTACATATAACTTGCATCATAAATAATATTAGATATTAAATAAATAAATAAATATTAAACTTTTTTTGGAAGGCAAATAAATATTAAATTTCAGTTAGAATTAATTATTCAATTCATTTAGATTTCATATAAAATTTCATCTTACATTGATTTAATTTCAACACATCCTAAACTTTAATTTCATATTAAATAAATAAATTTGGGACGGAACGGGATTGTCGGGATTGAAAATCTCCATCTCGATTTCATCCCATTCTAGATCGGGACGGGACAGAATTGAAATGAGTTTGATCAATTCCAAAATGATTCAAAAAAATGGGGACGGAACGGGTTCAGGATCGTGGGATGGGATGGAATGCCCACCCCTACCAGCTGCAGCAGTACCATCACAGTATTATCTTACTGGGAACTTTTCTTTTCATACAACTTACCAAATCTTCGGTAGAAGTTTTGGAAATTGTTCATAGAGTGTTTCAGAGGTTTCAATGAAGAATTATGTTCAAAGTTAATGTTTGACATTTGTTGGGATGACGTTGGCTTGAATAGTCTCACATCAAGTAAGAAAAAGTCGTCACTAAGGTTTATAAAGAGATGGTTCACTCCCTAATAGCAACATGCGCTCAAAGTTAGTGTTTAAGTTGGGAACAATATTGAGTTAGTGTTTAAGTTGGGAACAATATCGTCCATCGGCATAGTTCGGTTGGGACTTAGGAACAATATCGTCTTCGGCTGGGACTTGGCGAGACTCAGCACGCCAATAAGTGGTATTAGAGCCGATGGTTCAGCTATTCACATCATATGTGCGTGCACGCCAACAACATTAAAATTAAGTTAACTTGCAAGACCGCTCACCAACTTTGCACACTCTATCAATAAGCTATTTTAATAGAGCCCTTATAGGGAGCGAGGGAATGAGCGAGGAAAGGGAGCGAGGGACCTCCCTCCCCCTCGAGATAAGCGATGGTGTGCATCTCGAAAGAGATGGGTGGTTACCCCCATCCCCGGCTCCCTTTTTCTCGCTCCTTCCCTCACTCCCTAGAATTTCTGATTTTAATATGTATAAGATTCGTAGCTTGTACCTCATGTATATTAAGTACACCCGAATTTTCTGGAAAATATACTTGTATTTAAAGAAGGTAAACACGATTAGCAGATAACTACGTCTTCACTGAAGATGAACATGATCAACTTATATTTATTATTCACATTTAAAAGGTGTTCTGTCATGCTCTGTTATGTTGAGTAATAAAAGAGCAATTCTAGGCAGCCTGGGGGGCGAATTTTACATTTTTGCCCCCCCCCCCCCTTTAAAACACTTTTTGGAAAAGGTTTTAAAGAGGGAGGGGGGCAAAAATGTAAAATTCACCCCAGGCTGCCTAGACTTTTTGGTAATAAAATGTTAATGTTGACTTTCTTATTTAAATTTATAAATTTATTCATCCACCAAAACAAAAATCAGGTTTCAGACTTTGTTTCAATCAAGGATGTGATTTCCATTTTCGAGTTCATTTGGATCTTTTGATTTTAAGTCGGTGTGTAAATAAAATAAGACGGAAGTAATAATCTATTAAACAGGTCAAGTGAAGCCTAAATACTAATAAATGAAAAAAATATGCAACAAATATATAACTAGAAAATTAGAGAATGATTTTAAAAATCAAAATACAAGTAGAAGAAATGATAATTAGAAAATCAAGGGAATTGTTTCAAAAATCAACAAATAATTAGAAGAATTGATAATATGAAAAAACCCCAAATTTTTTCGAAAAAAACCTTTGAAAAAAATGTAATTTTTGGTTGTATTTTTACAAAAAAAATTCAAAATTAACCAAAAACCTCTAAATTTTTCGAAAAAACTGTCAAAAAAATGTAATTTTTTCTTTCACCATTTTTCTTGTCATAATTTCAAAAAGGGTTATTTACATTTTCTCCCCTATAATACATCCCTTATTCAACTTTGCCCTTAATTATTATTTGTATTACACTTTTTTCCTAAGACTAGCATTCAACGTGCATTGATCGTCTGTTTTCAAAGCAAATTACTAAAATACCCCTGAGAAATCAAATGCTAAGATTGAATATTTCTTATCTCAAACATTTAATCTCGAGGGAAATCCTAAGGTCCAACTGAAATTAGGGGTGGGCATACCTCCGGCGATCCCGATCCAGTCCCGTCCCGATTATTCCAGGTCCTATTGGGATTGATCAATCCCATCCCAATACCGTCTCGTCCCGATCTAGAGTGAGATGAGATCGGGATGAATTTTTTTTAATATTTAATATGAAATATGTAGTATGAAACTATTTGTTGACATGACTTTTATTGTCGTTTTATTTATTGACATGACTATTTTATTCTCACAAGCTTCCATGCAATTCACCTAGATAATGAATCTAACTCAAACCATCTCCCTTATTTTTTCCTCTTCTTAACTATTGACAACAATTATGTGTGCTCATCGTAGTTTTTAAATGACAAACCCATTGATCATTTTCGTTAGCAATGTATAAAAAATGACTATCTTCAATAGTGGTTCTAAAAAAATGAGTAAAAGCTAATGAAATGGGGAAATAATAATAAATGGCTTAAAGTTATATAGTTGTTCTTAGAGTTGTTTGTTTAGTAAATCCAAAATTTTCAATCCAGAATTTAGCACATGCTCATCCCGTCCTGTTCCGAACTTGTTTGGGATTGTACGAGGCCGGAATAAGGTCTATTCCGTCTCGTCCTAATCCCGAACAAACGAGATGGGATAGGGATGAGGTCCATCCCGTCCTATCCCATCCCGTGCCCACCTATATCTGAAATCGTAATTGTATCTCGAGAAAAATCTAATAGTTGATTTTAAAAAAATCTTGCATCTTAAACAACTCATTTTGAGGAAAAATCTAACAGTCCAAATTTAATCACACACGTCTCTAGGTAAATCTAGCGGTCCAAACTTAATTGTGTACGCATCTGGAGGAAAATCTAACAATCCAAATCGCATATCGAGGAACACTGATGATCTAGCACACATCTCGAGGAATTTGACGGTCCAACATACATCTCGAGAAAATCTGACGTCTAAATAAATTGTCCCTATATAATAAATTATTGGCAATAACTTAACCCCATCGAATAAATTTGAATTTAATTTTACCCTCTGAAATAGAACAGACCTGAGAGATGATGAAAATGACTTGCAACTCAAGCTTAACTTCAAAACTTGGCAAATTTTCCACTCCAAATATTTTATCAAAAATTTTTTGATTATCTTCCTCCTCTTCTTCCTCATTCCTCAACTTCCTCATTTTTTTCTCCTTCCTTCTCATTTCTCATCTGTTTCACAACGCCTATAATAAAGTTAGGGCCTCATTCCTCTACTTCCTTCTTTCTCCTCTTTCCTCCCCCTTCATCTCTCATGTCTGTTCTGTTTCATTGGGCAAAATTAAATTTAAATTTATTCAGAACGTCAAATTCCTCGAGATATGCGCTGAATCGTTGGATTTTTCTCGAGATGCGAACACAATTAATTTTGGACTGTTAGATTTTACCTAGAGATGTATGTACGATTAAATTTAGACAGTTAAATTTTCCTCAAGATGAATTGTTTAAGATGCATGATTTTTGTAAAATCAAATGTTGGATTTTTCTCGATATACGATTTCAGCTGAGCCTTAGAATTTTCTCGAGATACAAAATATTCAATCTCTGTCTTTGATTTCTCAGGGGTATTTTAATAATATGCTTTGAAAATAGACGGTTAAAACACGTTAATTGCTAATCTTAAGAGAAAAGTGCAATACAAATAATAATCCCTGATTCTAGGGGGAGAGGTGGGCGCAAGGCCCGCCCACCACCATCCATCATCATAGAGATTGATGGATGATGGACGGTGGTAGGCAGGCCTTGTACCCACCTCACTATTTGAGCATCGCCCTTAGAAATGCTCAATAACAATTGAAGGCAGAACTAAATAAGACATCAAATATAAGGGTAAATGCAAATAACCCTTTCAATTTCCCCAAATCACATTCCTTGGTTTCAATTTTGTATTAGACTTTTTATTTTAGGTTTGAAAAATTACGGAAATAAAATCAATATAGGTCCACCAAGTTGTCATTGTCTTTGAACTCTATCAATAGATCATTGATTCCTATCAATGATCCTATCATGGTTGTTGGAAAGATGTGTCTGACCTTTTTGTTCTTATCTTATCATACATGTTACAGCCAACAAAAGATCAATAGAAAGAAATAGATTGTTCATAGTCACATTTCTGTCTGCTTTTGTACATCAAATTAAGGTGTTTGTTTTTATAGCTAACTTCTGAATTGGAGTTGGAAGTTTTGAATGAATTTCTAAATGAATTGTTTGTTTTATTTTGTTTTTGAATATGTCACTGATTATAATTTTGTATTTATTTTTAGGTGATGAATGAAATTTGTTTGATAATTTTGCTCAATTGAATTGAAAAATTTATAAAATAAATATTATGCTTAAAATTATATCTAATAATTATTTAAATTCTAGAAAATGTTACAATACCTTTCATTACAAAAATATCGAAATATGATAAAGTACATTTAAAAAAAAATATCAAACCAAATTTCTTACTAATATTTCGTTTGCAATATGATCTCATAAAGTAACCATATCGATTTGTTCACGTGATATAAATATCTGAGACAATTGTGATTGTCCACTATCAATTTGTTCGAAAGAGTTAGATAGATGAAGAAAAACTTAAAAATACAGAGAAAGAAAACAAAGATGAATGAGAGAAATGAGATAAATTTCTTATCGAGTCCTTGTGAAGGTAGATAGAACCATAATGCTTAGTGAAGATAATGAATGTATGTCATCAAAATTTAACCCTACTTAATTTTAAGAAAATGAGAATAACAATTGTTATTACAAAATTATGTTAAGGGCTTAAGGCTATTATTGAAATAATTTTTTACTAATCACTAAATGCTAAGTGGTTAGTACCTCCATATTGCTTACTTCAATAAAAAATAGAACTTCTAATCATAACTAAAAATAAACACTTTAAACAAAGTTAATTCACTTCTTATTATGAATTTCTGATTCAAGCAAAAACAATACATTCTTAGTTAAGACCATATGGTGTGTTATTCTTCTTCTTCTTTCGTGTTCATCTAATATATATGATTTTTTAATATTTAATATGAAATATGTAGTATGAAACTATTTGTTGACATGACTTTTATTTGTTGTTTTATTTATTGACATGACTATTTTATTCTTACAAGTTTTCATGCGATTCACCTAGATAATGAATCTAACTCAAACTATCTCCCTTCTTTTTTCCCCTTCCTAACTCTTGACAACAATTATGTGTGCTCTTCGTAGTTTTTAAATGACAAACCCATTGATCATTTTCGTTAGCAATGTATAAAAAAATGGTTATCTTCAATAGTGGTTCTAAAAAAAAGAGTAAAAACTAATGAAATGGGAAAATAATAATATTTGGCTTAAAGTTATATAGTTGTTCTTAGAGTTGTGTGTTTAGTAAATCCAAAATTTTCAATATTGCATATTAAATTTTCAATCCAAAATTTAGCACATGCTCATCCCGTCCCGTTTCGAACCCGTTTGAAATTGGACGAGGTCAGGATGAGGTCTATCCCGTCCCGATCCCGAACAAATGGGATGGGATAGGGATGAGGTCCATCTTGTCCTATCCCATTCCGTGCCCACCCCTAACTGAAATCGTAATCGTATCTCAAGAAAAATCTAGCAGTTGATTTAAAAAAATTGCATTTTAAACAACTCATTTTGAGGAAAATCTAACAGTCCAAATTTAATCACACACATCTCTAGGTAAATCTAGCGGTCCAAATTTAATTGTGTGAGCATCTGGAGGAAAATCTAATGATCTAGATTGCATATCGAGGAACACCGATGATCTAGCATGCATCTCGAGAAAAATCTGATGGTCCAACATCCATCTCGAGGAATCTGACGTCTGAATAAATTGCCCTTATATAATAAATTACTCGCAATAACTTAACCCCATCAAATAAATTTGAATTTAATTGTGCCATCTGAAACACAACAGACCTAAGAGATGATGAAAATGACTTGTAACTCAAGCTTAACTTCAAAACTTGGCAAATTTTCTACTATAAATATTTAATCAAAATTTTTTTATTATCTTCCTCCTCCCTCCTCTTCGTCCCCTTCTTCCTTCTCTATCTCGCAGCCTCGCCACCACAAACCCTTCATCCTCCCTCCTATTCCTCATTTCTCAATTTCCTCATTCTTTTTCCTCTATTCATTCCTCATATGTTTCAAACCCCTATAATAATAAAGTTAAAGTCTCATTCCTCCACTTTCTCATTTCTCATCTTCCCTCCCCTCTTCATCTCTCAGGTCTGGTATGTTTCATTGAACAAAATTAAATTTAAATTATTCAGAACGTTAGATTTTTCTTGAGATGCAGACACAATTAAATTTGGACTGTTAGATTAACCTAGAGATGTGTTTACGAATAAATTTAGACGGTTAAATTTTTCTCGAGATAAATTATTTAAGATGCAAGATTTTTTTAAATCAAATATTGGATTTTTCTCGAGATACGATTACGATTTTAATTGGGCCTTAGAATTTTCTCGAGATAAGATATTTGAGATACGAAAGATTCAATCTCAATGTTTAATTTCTCAGGGGTATTTTAGTAATCTGCTTTGAAAACAGACAATTAAGACACATTGATTGCTAATTTTAAGGAAAAAGTGCAATATAAATAATAATTAAAGGCAAAACTAAATAAGACATCTATTATAGAGGTAAATGCAAATAACCCTTTCAATCTCGCCAAATCATATTCCTTAGTTTCAATTTTGTATTATAGCTTCATTGACAAAATGTGTTTTAAGCTTCCTTGTTCTCACGTTAGACTTTATTTTAGGTTTGAAAATTTAAGGAAATAAAATCCATATAGGTCACTGTCTTTGAACTCCATCAATAGATGTTACAGCTAACAAAAGATCAATAGAAAGAAGTAGATTGTTCATAGTCAATATTTCAGGCTATGTGGACGTGTAGACTCACATGAATTTATGAATTTATCAAAATGGATTCTAGTGAATCAACAGTTTGCTAGCTCTTGCTTCTCCTTAGTGAATCAACGACTTCCAAGATCTTACCACCACAAACTTCATCCCCTACAACCAAAAGCAACTCATTTTTCTTATCAAGTATATTGGAAGAACATAAAGGGATGAAGAAGAATGGCTGAATGGCAAATCAGAAATCAAAGATAAGCCCATTGAAAAGGAAGATCTCATTAAAGCAAATCATGTTTTCAGGTCAAACCCCATCCCTCAAAGGCAATTTATTCCAACCCAAATCACAACTAGGAGTTATGGACCTCCTCATCCTACTTCAGTGGCACCCATGTTTACTCCAAACATCTTCAACAATGGTGGATACCATGGACACAACCACATTGCCCCAGCAGTCCAAATTCGATCAGTCATCCCTGTTTGTGCTGCACCACCACCTCAGAAGAAAGAACAACAAGAGATTCCAGTTGAAGTCAGTTCAAAGCTCAACAGTCTACACTTATGAGTCACATAATCATACACTGAAATCACCTGTTTTGAGTTCCATAATTATGTGGTGGGGGCGGTGGTGGTGAACTCACTGATGGTGGTGGAGGTGGAGGTGAGATAACAGGTGGAGGTGGAGCAAGAGGTGTGGGTGGAGGAGGGGGAGAGAAAGTCGGTTAAAAAACTGTGAATTTTTTTTTCAAATCTATAGATCTGAAACGTCCATCAGATCCAACGGTCTAGATTTATGCGCAGGAGCTCCTCCTGCCCTTTATGCACAGGAGCCCCGGGTCCTATCAAAATTTGGTTAGATACACATTTTCTGTCAGCTTTTGAACATCAAATTGACCCCACTGTTAAAGGGTCTTTGTTTTTTTAGTTAACTTATCACTGGAGTTAGAAGTTTTGAAGGAGCTTCTAAATAAATTGTTTATTTTATTTTTGAATATATCGTTGATTAGAAGTTGTAAAAATAAAAATGTGTTTACTTTTAGGTGTTGAATGAAAATTGCTTAATAATTTTGCCCAACTAAATTGAAAATTTTATGACATAAATATTGTGCTTAAAATCATACCTAATAATTATTTAAATTTTAAAGAATGTTACAATACCCTTTCATTATAAGAATATCGAAATATGATAAAGTACATTTAAAAAAAATTATCAAACCAAATTTCTTATTAATATTTCATTTACAATATGATCTCATAAATTAACCATATCGATTTGTTCACGCGATATAAATACCTAAGACAACTGTAGTTATTCACTATCAATTTGCTCGAGAGAGTTAGAGAGATGAAGAAAAATTTTAAAATACAGAGAAAGAAAACAAAGAAGAATGAGAGAAATGAGATAAATTTTTTACCGAGTCATTGTGAAGATAGATAAAACCACAATGGTGAAGAGGATGATGGCGTGTTGTCAAAATTTAACCATACTTATTTTTAAGAAAACGAGAACAACAATTGTCATTATAAAATTATATTAAAACTATTCATCATCATCATCAAAGCTCATTTCCAAAATATGATAAAGTTATTATTGAAATAATTGATAAATACCTCTCTATTGCTTACTCCAATAAAAAATAGAACTTCTAATCCTAACTAAAAATAAACACAACAAACAAAGTTGATTCACTTCTTATTAAGTTAGAAGCAAAAACCGACACGCTCTTAGTTAAGACCACGTGATGTGTTATCTTCTTCTTCTTCTTTCGTGTTCATATATATATATGATGGTTGGTAGTCACATCGATTAGTTGACAGCTGAGGTAACAGTTCTGGGCTGTGAGAAATGGCAACAACATATCGTCCACTAGCAACAAAGAACTTGTCTAGAGCTTTTATTTGTTTCAATCTGCTTCTACTACTCTCTTCCAGTTATGTTGCTTCACAATCAATAGTTCGATACTTGCCGGGCTTTACTGGACCTCTGCCGTTCGAATTAGAAACAGGGCAAGTCTATTGTATCTAAGTATCATAACTGGTGCAATTATTTTTGTTTCACTAATTTAGTCAATGGTGATTTTCATGTTTGTGATGATTTTCATTTATGTTCTGTATTTTTTCAGATATGTGGGTGTGGATGACAATGAGGATGTACAACTTTTCTACTACTTTATTAAGTCTGAAAGGAAGCCAAGTGAGGATCCTCTTTTGCTTTGGATCTCAGGAGGTCCTGGCTGTTCTTCTCTCACTGGACTTGCAATTGAAATAGGTGGTTTATTTTTTATTTTTCTTTGATTAGTAGTGAGTTCATTCAATTTCTATTCTCAAAGATGGAGATGAAGTTTCTTCTATATTGGGATGGTTTGTAGGTCCTTTGTATTTCAAGATTTCCGAGTATGATGGAAGCTTGCCAACTTTGGTGTTGAATCCCAATTCATGGACAAAGGTACTGTAATAACTTACCCTTCTTCAGCTATTCCAAATTGCTAATATAGATGAAAAATGTTTCTCAAACTCAATGTACAGACTGTCGTCTATGATACTTAAATGTTTACTGTTGCTATGGAATTCGTTATTGTGGAGCTTGGACGACTAATTACAGATTCAATATGTTTGTAACATGGGAGTCGGATTAGGGTGGAGGGTAATTTTTTAGGAAAAGTAAATTTCAGATGTGAAACTTTATACAACTTCAGTATTGGAGGTACTTTGGATATTGCAGATTATATTTACTCAGACAGGAAGAGTTGGGTATCCAACATTATATTTCTTGATAATACCAAAATTCAGGTATTTAGTAATCGAACTGTTTTCTGCATTTATGTTTTATTTATATTTTTGTGGTTTCAGGTATCCAACATTATATTTCTTGATGCACCTGTGGGGACTGGGTTTTCATATTCAAGAAGCTTACGAGTAGACAATAGTACTGATACAAAATCAGCAAAACAAACTTACAATTTTCTCCGAAAGGTAAAGAAGTCAGACACACTTGCTGATGCTGAAGCATTATGTACATTTGGATAGCTATTGAGCTAATGAACATTAGCTGCACGTTCCCATGTACTGAACTCTCTGTGACTCTAATTAGAATGTCATGAATTTTATGGTGGCATTCTTCTTGATTTAATTTTCTGTTGCAAGCAGTGGTTAGTTAATCATCCGGAGTTCCTATCAAATCCTCTCTATATCGGTGGTGATTCATATTCAGGCATAACGATTCCAATTGTTGCTAAAGATATCTCAGATGGTAATTTTAAATCTCTTATTTATTTTGAGGGTTCAATCATAGGTGATTGTCCTATTGGGCTTCACAAGTTGCAAAATGTGAAGCAGCTGGGTATTTATGGTTGGATGTTGATAGTATTCTGCACAACGGAATACCGTAGTATTTATGTAAATACTAGTTTAACTTAGAAACGAGGATATTATTTTCTTGGATCAAGCCATTTATGGAGTTTACGTTGTAATTCATTAAGAACATCGTTTGCATTAAATTTAAAGTGTAACAACTAACAAGTGACAAACCCAATGATGACTAAATCATAAATTGTCAAAGGTTTCTAGTTTTGGAAATTACTTCT
>OY747137.1:1583016-1740660 GCA_963556465.1 Berberis vulgaris | reverse complement strand
TCGAAGTTTAAAGCAATGAAACCATTAGAGTTAGTTCACTCTGAGGTGTTTGGACCTGTTAAGCAACCATCAATTGGCGGAATGCGGTATATGGTAACATTCATTGATGATTTCTCTAGATATGTATGGGTTTTCTTCATGAAAGAAAAATCTGAAGCATTCTCAAAGTTTAAAGAGTTCAAAGAGATAGTCGAAGGAGAAGTGGAGCAAAAGATTCGTTGCTTGCGCACGGACAACGGGGAAGAGTATAGCTCAGGGGAGTTTTCTCAATACCTACGGGAGTGTCAAATACGTCATTAGTATACTTGTGCCAATACGCCACAACAAAATGGTGTAGCAGAAAGGAAGAATCGACATCTTGCAGAAATTTGCCGGAGTATGCTACATGCGAAGAACGTACCTGGAAGATTTTGGGCCGAAGCTATGAGGACTGCAGCTCATGTCATCAACAAACTTCCTCAACCAAGGTTGGAGTTTGTTTCACCCTTTGAGAAATTGTGGGAAAAGAAACCTACAGTTAGCTACCTTCGAGTATTCGGCTGTGTATGCTATGTATTTGTTCCTAACCATCTACGGAGCAAGATTGATAAGAAAGCAATCAAATGTATATTCGTGGGATACGACGACCAGCGAAAAGGGTGGAAGTGTTGTGATCCAATAAGTGGAAGGTGTTACACATCACGAGATGTGGTGTTCGATGAAGCATCCTCATGGTGGACCTCAGAAAAGGAAGTGCTGCCAGACTCAAAAGAATTCCAAGACAAGCTGCAACAAAAGATGGGGGAGCATACTATTCAAATTCAACCAAGTCCAGACAAAGTTGAAGATCCATGTGAGAATGATGGCGAACAAAGAGTAACCCAGAATCCTTGGCAAACTGGGGTGTATCAACAACCAGACGAAGAAGGCATACCTAGTGAAACAGAAGAACCAACTCCACTACGAAGGTCAACAAGAACTAGAAGGCCAACTCCCAAATACGCCAATGCAACCATAGTTGAAGAAGAAGCTATAATAGAACCTGAGACGTTTGAAGAAGCATCACAGAGTTCAGAATGGATGACAGCTATGAAAGAAGAGATCGCTGCACTTGAGAAAAATCAGACTTGGGAGCTCATGCCAAAGCCAACTGATGTGAAACCCATATCCTGCAAATGGGTTTACAAAATAAAGCACCGTCCAGATGGGTCAATCGAGAGGTACAAGGCACGATTGGTAGCTCGTGGTTTCTCTCAACAGTACGGACTAGACTATGATGAAACATTTAGTCCAGTCGCAAAACTTACAACCGTACGAGTCTTACTTGCACTTGCGGCCAACAAAAATTGGATCTTGTGGCGGATGGACGTGAAGAATGCATTTCTCCATGGAGAGCTGGATCGGGAGATCTACATGATCCAACCAATGGGTTTTCAGAGCCAAGATCATCCTGAATATGTGTGTAAGCTGCGGAAAGCACTCTACGGATTGAAACAAGCACCCAGGGCGTGGTATGGTAAGATTGCTGAATTTCTAACACAAAGTGGCTATTCAGTAACACCTGCAGATTCCAGCTTGTTTGTCAAAGCCAATGAAGGAAAACTAGCTATCGTGCTAGTGTATGTGGATGACTTAATCATAACCAGTGATGCTGAGGCAGAAATTCTTCGGACAAAGGAGAATTTATCAGTCCGTTTTCAGATGAAGGAACTTGGTCAGCTCAAGCACTTCCTTGGTCTAGAGGTTGATCGCACACAAGAAGGAATATTTCTCTGTCAACAGAAATATGCCAAAGATTTGTTGAAGAGGTTCGGAATGCTCGAATGCAAGCTGATTTCGACGCCGATGGAGCCAAATGCCAAAATGTGTGCACATGAAGGAAAAGATTTGGAAGATGCGGCGATGTATCGACAATTGGTAGGTAGTCTGATCTACTTAACCTTGACTCGACCTGACATCTCTTATGTAGTTGGTGTGATGAGTCGGTACATGCAAAATCCAAAGAAGCCTCATTTGGAAGCGGTTCGGCGAATACTGAGATATGTGAAGAGTACTATAGCCTATGGTCTTATATACAAGAAAGGTGAAAGTTGCAAGCTAGTTGGTTATTGCGATGCTGATTATGCAGGAGATCATGATACTCGCAGATCAACTACTGGGTATATGTTTACCCTTGGATCCGGAACGATTTCTTGGTGTAGCAAGAGACAACCGACTGTGTCCTTGTCAACTACAGAAGCAGAGTACCGAGCAGCAGCAATGGCAGCTCAAGAAAGCACGTGGCTAATACAACTGATGAATGATCTACATCAACCAGTAGATTATGCGGTTCCGTTGTACTGTGACAACCAATCGGCAATTCGTTTGGCGGAGAATCCAGTTTTTCATGCTAGAACTAAACATGTGGAAGTACATTATCAATTTGTTAGAGAGAAAGTTCTGCAAGAAGAAATTGAGATGAGGCAAGTCAAGACAGATGAGCAAATTGCGGATTTGTTTACTAAAAGCTTGAGTGTTGGAAAGTTTGAACAATTCCGCCGTCAACTTGGCATGATTCAAAGAATGTGGGCTAACAACATTGAGGGGGAGTGTTAAATATCAATATTAGCCCAAGTGTTTTTGAAGCTTAGCCCAAGTGTTTTTGAAGCCCAAAATCCAAACCAAAAATAAGCCCACACCAAATTAATGTGATGTTATTGCTTACATCATTTTAGTTAGGTGAGAATTAGGTAAGCATTATTTAATTTCAATGGTCTAGATTAATTTGTGTTTATTTTAATGAGTGGTTTAGATTGGTTCTTGTAACCTATAAACCCCCCCCCCCCCTGTATTTGAAAGTCTTCTTAAGAGTTTCTCTTCTTTGCAATTTTGTGAGATTGTTCTAAAGAGTGTTTTTTCTTCTTCTTGATAAATTAGAGTTTTATATTCTGATTTATTCAACACGCCCATACTCTCAAAGCCATTTCTCCCTCCATAAACAAATGTTTCATGGTTTCAAATCTAATTTGGAGATTGTTCTCCTGCTTAGTCCGCTTCATATTCTACATGTTGTGCTTTCAAGCAAGGGACTTTGCTTAGAACACGACAAAATCCCTGAAACCATAGGAAGATGAATGCAAAATTTAGAAATTGGTTCTAGTACTAGAGTTTTCCATAATTGTTTTAGCTTCTCGGAAATCATTCTGTACATAACCAATTTGACGTTGTGATCAGTGGCACTTTGTCACGCCCCGACCCGTCACGGGAATCGCAGCGTGCCGATGCGTGAACTAACACCTACACAGGCGGATCGTAACCGGCCACAACATCATAATATAACACATTCTTGATACGATAAACAAACGGAAATAAAACTACGCTAAAGTTTGAACAAAATAGATATATATTTGATTCGCCCCGCCCGAGTCATAACGACAAAATCAGTATACAAACATCTAGTTTAACAATAGAGTACATCTGAAATACAGAGAAAGCAAAACATACCCGTATAGGGTGGACACAACCAAAAAGCTCAAAACACGGCTACAACGAAAATCGAGGCCTACGCGCCACGATCAGCAGGAACTCCAACACTGCCTGCACTCCAATAGAAGCACGCCCCTTGCGGGGTCAGCAAAGCACAAAGCTAGCTGGTGCGAGCGAACTAAATACAAATAACGGGATAATAAACAAGGAAATTCATGCCACACAACAATGAACAAGCAACAGTTCTAAAGTCTAAATCACACCGTGTCTCTAAGAATAATGTTTCTAAGTTCAAGCAACAACCCAAACATTTCAGATTCAACAATAACTACCAGTTTACGATATATGTCAATCATTACACACGATTCAAACAGGGTAAATATCAAGCAATAGAAATAAAACAATCTCATAATTCTTCCTAGCCTCCTAGGTATAACAATCAAGTTGAAATCAAAAATTCTGTAAAATCTTGTATAAGTGTCTCATATCGTAGGTATCCGCATACCCTACGAATGTGTCTCACCCAGACACATCCCACAACGTGCACCAGTACCACTTCGGGCTTGTTTGTATCCTAATGGGGTGCCATCTGCCAGGATACAAACTCAAACGTCCCGAACGACTGGCCTAACACGGCCAACCTAACATAATCAAAATCAAGCGCGCTGGGAGGGAAAGCGAGTAATCTCCAAAGCACATCCTCCGGGACCCGTCCTACTGCACTCTATAGTGGCAAGTGCGTGCGGGAGCTCACCGCACCTCAGCAAGCTTGCCACATGCAGTAGCGTCCACAATGTCAGGGGCGAGTCATCTCAAGCACCATCCAACTCACGATGCGAGCAAGCTCCTAAGCATCGGCACAACATGCATTATAGCGGGGTAAAGACACTTATACTACCATCCACATGCACAAATGACAAGTCTGTACATAACCAAATGTACAAACGTGCAATCATAAACAATTCGGCAATTTTTTTTTATAAAACCACGACTATGCCAGGGTCCCAACATGACCCAATTCACCACAATAAATTTACTCGAGTCGCTTATCATACATGCTCAAGACTCGAAAATCCACGGTAACATGATAGGCTATGCAAACTAGAAAACAAAGCATACCAGTCTCATGTCATTACACCAAAGCCTAATCACACCAAAATTACTATTCGATTTCATTCAAGTATCATACTTTCCGAAAATCCAATGCATAATTCATTCACACATAACTAACACAATCCTCGAAATATCTGAAAACTCCGAATTTCAGATTTGGATTCAATTCCACACAATTGACGGTATAATGTAAAAATTCAATTCAGGATTTCAAATACTTATTTCTTAAAATAAAAATTATAGTTCCACTCACCTGGCGGAATGGATTTTCAAAACCCAATTCCTACCGGTCGAAGCTCCAAACACGCAAAACCACAAATGCGAGACCACGAAAATTCGAAAACTGCAAGGCGGACTCGGAAATGAGTAAACTAGCCGAAAACTGAAATAAATAAATAAATACAATCGGCGCGTGACGGAAAGAAAAACTTACAGGCAAAAGAAAATCGGCAACCACCCCGCCGAAACCCAAAGTTGGGCCAAAACGCGCCGAAACCCTCCCTACACCGGTCTGATCGCTACCAAACTGCACAACAACCCACAAAAGAGTCTAAGGACACTCAGAGTCACGAAAGGGAGGCTCACCCACGCACCCAAAGCTCGGATTCACGCCGAGGAACCCTCCAAACAAACATGCACCCTGATTTTTTTGAAAAAAAATTTGGCCAACCACAAAACAATCTTGCATGTCGGTTCTAAGGGCTCCCAAGGACGCCACCAAGGCCCTAACACGGCTGATCGGAGCTAAAAACCCGATCAAACCCCAAACTCAAAGAAAACTGATTTTTTTTTTTTTTGAAAAAAAAACAACTGAGAAATAAATAGGGGGAAGAGGAGAGAACGAACCGAGGAGGAGGAGGAGGTGAGATTGGGGAAGAAAATCCACCAAAAACCACCGACGAAAACTGCCGAGAATTGAAGAGGCGAGTCGCTCGCTGCTGGATGAAAGGAAAACCAAAAAAGAAAGAAAAGAAGGAGAAGAAGAAAGGGGGAGGGGGAGGGGTCGTTCTGTTTAAAAGGGGTGGGTGGCTATGTGCCCCCACCACCTTTGCTGAGTACACCCCGCCTTAAAAAAACTTTTTTTTTTTTTTGAAAAACCGCAGGTCTCACATCATACACACCTTAAAAGAGATCTCGTCCTCGAGATCGGACAAAAGCCACGACAAGAAAACCTAGGCAAAAAGCTCAGGGTATTTCTGTCTCATCTGATCCTCCAGCTCCCAAGTCACGTCACCCGCTCGGTGGCTCCACTGAACCTTCACTAACTTCACTATCCTCCGACGAAGTTGTTTCACATCATCATCAACAATGGCTATTGGCCTCACTGGATACGTCAACTCATCCGAAATCTCCACCTCAGCAGGCTCTATAATCTGTGACGGGTCTGCCAAACACTTCCGCAACATGGATACGTGAAACACGTCGTGGATACCTGACATACTCTGCGGCAAAGCCAATCTGTAGGCCACTGGTCCAATCCTCTCAGTAATCTCATATGGCCCTACATACCTCGGTGCAAGTTTCCCACGACTTCGAAACCTAACAACTCCGCGCATCGGGGAAACTTTCAGAAAAACCCTATCACCAACATCAAACTCCAACTCCTTACGCCTCCTATCAGCGTAACTCTTCTGTCTACTCTGGGCTGTCAACAACCGCGCTCTAATCAGCTCAATCTTCTCAGTAGTTTCTCTGATCACATCCGGCCCCATCACAACTGACTCTCCAATCTCTGCCCAACAAACAGGGGACCTACACGGTCGTCCGTAGAGTGCCTCAAACGGTGCCATGCCAATACTTACGTGGTAGCTGTTGTTGTACGCAAACTCGCATAACGGTAGATGATCTTCCCAACTGCCCCCAAAGTCTAAAATGCATGCTCTAAGCATGTCTTCCACTACCTGATTCACTCGCTCAGATTGGCCATCTGTCTGTGGATGATAAGCTGTACTCATGTCCAATCTAGTACCCATAGCTTGCTGAAAGCTCTGCTAGAAGTGGGTTGTGAAAAGCGGATCTCTGTCTGATACAATCGAAACAGGCGACCCATGAAGGCGAACTATCTCCCGAATGAACAACACTGCTAGACTGTCTGCCGTCCGATTCATACTAACAGGAATGAAATGTGCACACTTCGTCAACCGATCAACAACGACCCATATCGACTCATTACCTTTCCTCGACCGTGGAAGTCCATCGATGAAATCCATAGTGATATACTCCCACTTCCACGTCGGGATATCCAATGGATGCAATAACCCAGACGGTCTCTGATGTTCGGCTTTCACCCGCTGACAAGTCGCACACCGTGCCACAAACTCTCCAATGTCTTTCTTCATGCCATGCCACCAGAAAGAACGTCTCAAATCTCGATACATCTTCGTTCCACCGGGATGAATGGTGAAACGAGATCTATGAGCTTCCTGTAAGATATCTCTTCGCAACTCCTCATCAGACGGAACACAAAGCCGCCCACGAAATCGCAACCCTCCATCTGAACCCACTGACCAATCGGTAGGGCACTCATCCAATGTGTCCACTACCAAATCTGCTATCTGCCTCGTAATCACTGGATCAGAGGTCTGTTTCTCCACCACTCTACTGATCAATGACGGATAAACTGCTAAACCCGCTATCATGCTGCCCTCTGTACTGAAAGTAGGCTGAAATGCAAATGAAGCTAATGTCTCAAGTGTTCGGTACTCCTGAATCATCATGGTTGCCATCACTGCATGTCGCCTACTCAAGGCATCTGCAACCACATTGGCCCTACCAGGCTGATACTATATCTCGAAGTCATAGCTGCTAAGGAAATCAACCCATCGTTGTTGCCTCATATTCAACTCCCTCTGAGTGAATAAGTACTTCAAACTCTTGTGATCTGTGAACAACTCAAACCTCTCACCATACAGATAGTGTCTCCAGATCTTCAAAGCAAAGACTACGGCTGCCAACTCTAAATCATGTGTCGGATATTTTCGTTCGTGGGGTTTCAACTGTCGAGACGCATAGGCTACGACCTTCTTGCCTTGCATCAACACTCCACCCAATCCTGTACCGCAAGCATCAGTAAATACCACCAGTCGGCTACCAGGTGTCGGAATAGTCAACACTGGTGCTGAAGTCAACCGAAGCTTCAAAGTTTCAAAAGCTTCTTCACACTTTTCTGACCATACAAAAGGAACATTCTTCCTAGTTAACCGAGTGAGTGGTGCCGCAATCAAAGAAAATTTCTCGATAAACCGTCGGTAATAACCAGCCAAACCCAGAAAACTACGAATCTCTGTCACACTACTAGGTCGTCTCCAAGACTTTACTGCCTCGACTTTCTCAGGGTCGACTGCAATACCTCCACTAGAAATGACATGCCCAAGAAATCGAACTTCAGGCTCCCAGAAGTGACACTTACTGAACTTCGCATACAACTGATTTTCTCTAAGTGTCTGCAAAACAATGCGAAGGTGCTCTTTGTGCTCCTCTAAACTCCTCGAGTACACTAAGATATCATCAATGAAGATTACCACAAACTTGTCCAAGTACGGACTGAACAATCTATTCATCAAATCCATGAAGAAAGCTGGTGCATTTGTCAATCCAAATGGCATGACTGGAAACTCATACAAGCCATAACGGGTCCGAAAAGCGGTAATTGGAACGGAATGTTCCTCAACTCTCATCTGATGGTACCCAGACTGCAAATCTAACTGTGAAAACACTACGGCTCCCCTCAACTGATTCAATAGATCATCAATCCGAGGCAATGGATACTTATTCTTGATGGTCACTTTATTCAAATCTCGATAATCTATGCACATCCTCAATGATCCATCCTTCTTGGATACAAATATTGCTGGAGCTCCCCAAGGTGAATTGCTTGGACGAATAAATCCCTTGCGAAGCAACTCATCAAGCTGTACTTTCATCTCTTCCAATTGCTTAGGTGCAAGCCTGTACGCTGATTTAGATATAGGTGCAGTACCAGGAACCAGGTCAATCCGAAACTCTACCTCACGACGTGGAGGGATACCAGGAATCTCTTGAAAAACATCAGGGAACTCACACACAACCTCTACAGAACTAGTGTCGGCACAAGAAATCTCAAGAGAGCTAAGAAAACTCGACATCAACGAAACCGAATCGGGCTCACAAGCCAACACACGAGGCGAAGCATCAGGTGGCGCTAACATCACCGACCTATGCAAGCAATCAATGATCACCGGATGACTGGACAACCAATCCATCCCTAGAATCAAATGATAGCCCTCAAAACCCAAAACAATAAAGTCAAACACAAAGCTGTACCCCAACAAGGAAAACTCGAAACGGGGACAAAACTCCCACAACCAAACCGAACTGCCCAAGGGAGACACAACGCACAAGGGCTCCGACAAAGGCACCACCTCAAGGTTGTCTCTAACAACCAACTGTCTAGAAATAAAAGACCTAGATGCTCCTGTATCAAAAAGAGCCCTCAACAGGGAAGACGACGAATGCACAAAACCTGGCACACAACACATGTATCCTGAATCACATAACAACACACTAACATGCAATTTTTCCTACGCATAATGCACATAACACAATCTTACTACAACTGGCACACACAAAACAACAATAAAAATAAATAAAATAACATACCCTCAACATTTTCCTGACCGGGAATAGCTGCTAGGCGAACAGGCGGTGCTGGGAGAGGGACTCTCTGACCACTCGCCATCACCAAACAACCTCTACGAAAAATAAAACACACATACCATACATCAAACAACACAACAAAAGTCCTAACTCCTCTACCCAATCCACTCAAGAAAGTGGTATACGATGATGTTCTATGTGAACCGGTAACAATTGCTCTGATACCAAGCTCTGTCACGCCCCGACCCGTCACGGGAATCGCAGCGTGCCGATGCGTGAACTAACACCTACACAGGCAGATCGTAACCGGCCACAACATCATAATATAACACATTCTTGATACGATAAACAAACGGAAATAAAACAACGCTAAAGTTTGAACAAAATAGATATATATTTGATTCGCCCCGCCCGAGTCATAACGACAAAATCAGTATACAAACATCTAGTTTAACAATAGAGTACATCTGAAATACAGAGAAAGCAAAACATACCCGTATAGGGTGGACACAACCAAAAAGCTCAAAACACGCCTACAACGAAAATCGAGGCCTACGCGCCACGATCAGCAGGAACTCCAACACTGCCTGCACTCCAATAGAAGCACACCCCTTGCGGGGTCAGCAAAGCACAAAGCTAGCTGGTGCGAGCGAACTAAATACAAATAACGGGATAATAAACAAGGAAATTCATGCCACACAACAATGAACAAGCAACAAGTTCTAAAGTCTAAATCACACCGTGTCTCTAAGAATAATGTTTCTAAGTTCAAGCAACAACCCAAACATTTCAGATTCAACAATAACTACCAGTTTACGATATATGTCAATCATTACACACGATTCAAACAGGGTAAATATCAAGCAATAGAAATAAAACAATCTCATAATTCTTCCTAGCCTCCTAGGTATAACAATCAAGTTGAAATCAAAAATCCTGTAAAATCTTGTATAAGTGTCTCATATCGTAGGTATCCGCATACCCTACGAATGTGTCTCACCCAGACACATCCCACAACGTGCACCAGTACCACTTCGGGCTTGTTTGTATCCTAATGGGGTGCCATCTGCCAGGATACAAACTCAAACGTCCCGAACGACTGGCCTAACACGGCCAACCTAACATAATCAAAATCAAGCGCGCTGGGAGGGAAAGCGAGTAATCTCCAAAGCACGTCCTCCGGGACCCGTCCTACTGCACTCTATAGTGGCAAGTGCGTGCGGGAGCTCACCGCACCTCAGCAAGCTTGCCACATGCAGTAGCGTCCACAATGTCAGGGGCGAGTCATCTCAAGCACCATCCAACTCACGATGCGAGCAAGCTCCTAAGCATCGGCACAACAGGCATTATAGCGGGGTAAAGACACTTATACTACCATCCACATGCACAAATGACAAGTCTGTACATAACCAAATGTACAAACGTGCAATCATAAACAATTCGGCAATTTTTTTTTATAAAACCACGACTATGCCAGGGTCCCAACATGACCCAATTCACCACAATAAATTTACTCGAGTCGCTTATCATACATGCTCAAGACTCGAAAATCCACGGTAACATGATAGGCTATGCAAACTAGAAAACAAAGCATACCAGTCTCATGTCATTACACCAAAGCCTAATCACACCAAAATTACTATTCGATTTCATTCAAGTATCATACTTTCCGAAAATCCAATGCATAATTCATTCACACATAACTAACACAATCCTCGAAATATCTGAAAACTCCGAATTTCAGATTTGGATTCAATTCCACACAATTGACGGTATAATGTAAAAATTCAATTCAGGATTTCAAATACTTATTTCTTAAAATAAAAATTATAGTTCCACTCACCTGGCGGAATGGATTTTCAAAACCCAATTCCTACCGGTCGAAGCTCCAAACACGCAAAACCACAAATGCGAGACCACGGAAATTCGAAAACTGCAAGGCGGACTCGGAAATGAGTAAACTAGCCGAAAACTGAAATAAATAAATAAATACAATCGGCGCGTGACGGAAAGAAAAACTTACAGGCAAAAGAAAATCGGCAACCACCCCGCCGAAACCCAAAGTTGGGCCAAAACGCGCCGAAACCCTCCCTACACCGGTCTGATCGCTACCAAACTGCACAACAACCCACAAAAGAGTCTAAGGACACTCAGAGTCACGAAAGGGAGGCTCACCCACGCACCCAAAGCTCGGATTCACGCCGAGGAACCCTCCAAACAAACATGCACCCTGATTTTTTTGAAAAAAAATTTGGCCAACCACAAAACAATCTTGCATGTCGGTTCTAAGGGCTCCCAAGGACGCCACCAAGGCCCTAACACGGCTGATCGGAGCTAAAAACCCGATCAAACCCCAAACTCAAAGAAAACTGATTTTTTTTTTTTTTTTTTTTTGAAAAAAAAAACAACTGAGAAATAAATAGGGGGAAGAGGAGAGAACGAACCGAGGAGGAGGAGGAGGTGAGATTGGGGAAGAAAATCCACCAAAAACCACCGACGAAAACTGCCGAGAATTGAAGAGGCGAGTCGCTCGCTGCTGGACGAAAGGAAAACCAAAAAAGAAAGAAAAGAAGGAGAAGAAGAAAGGGGGAGGTGGAGGGGTCGTTCCGTTTTAAAGGGGTGGGTGGCTATGTGCCCCCACCACCTTTGCTGAGTACACCCCGCCTTAAAAAAACTCTTTTTTTTTTTTTTTTTTTTGAAAAACCGCAGGTCTCACACACTTCCCCTGTTCACTACATATGTCTAAACCATTTTTGATGTTTCCATGGTGCTGCAGGTATTGAAGCTGGATATAAACCACCCATCAACCTTAAGGTAATCTGTTAGGGACTTTGTGTATTGGCAACCCCCGTCACACACTATAATAACACTTGGAAGAAAGGAATGTTATTTGCCCTAGCACTTATATGGAGTCCTGCTTCTCCTTAAAATAGAAAGAAACAATGCTAAATTTTCAAGAATCCAGTGACTGTAAGAGTTGTGTAAATTTTGATTTAGGGATATTTGATTGAGAATCCAGTGACGGATGGAGACTTGAAGACTAATTCAAGAATCCCATTTAGTCATGGTATGGGGATTATCTCCGACGAGCTTTATGAGGTAAACACACCGATACCATGTGTGCTTGTATATATTCACATGATGGTGAAAGTTGGATACGGTGTGGTGATTTGTATAAATATTGAACCTTATTAAGAAAAAAATAGTGATAGTGAAAGTGAATCCGTGCTTACATTATCTTCCAGTCAGTGACGAAAAGTTGTGGAGAAGAGTACACGAATGTTGATCCCAGTAATGCAAAATGCCTTGAAGATCTTCAAGCTGTATCAGAGGTCAGGGTTTTGGTGACTACTTTATTGGCAGTCAAATTTCACTTCTGTCATCTAAAGCATTACTTGATGTTTGTCATCATTCTCCTTTACAGTGTACTTCAGGACTGAATACAGCACATATCTTGGAACCGAAATGTGTATTAGTAGCACCCAAGCCAAAACTAATCGTTACAGATAGAAGAGCACTAAATGAGAATTCAAGCAAGCTTATATTTTTAAGGCCCCCAGCTCCCGAGCTTCGGTGTAGGGTATCTATACTTGATTCCAATTGACTTCTATACGAGATTCAGTTTAATGTCAAGCTTCAAATGAAACATTGCAAATATATCATTTATAGACCTATGTGTAGCAAGGAGTTTAGAAATGTTATTTGCAATGACCAGGGAACAATAGAGGAATGGATCTGGTGCAAATGGGGTGGTCCATTTTATAGACGTAATGTCAAAAATAGTTTTGATTATTATCAAAGTCTCAGTAAAAGAAACTATCGTTCTTTGATTTATAGGTAAGGCTACCATACACATATTGAGTTATACCATTTAATTTTAATGTGAGGCATTGCTCTCTCATATGGGTTTTATGTTTAATTAATAGCGGTGATCACGATTACCTTGTCCCATATCTGAGCACACAAGCATGGATAAGATCGCTAAACTACTCCATCATGGATGAATGGAGACCATGGTACACTGATGGTCAAGTTGCAGGGTATGCCTATAAACCGTATTTGAAATATGATTCAGCTGGAACTTAATTCCATTTTGAAGCTAAGTTTTTAGTATGTATTTCATGTAGGTACACAAGGACATATTCAAATAACATGACGTTCGCCACTGTAAAGGCAATAAACTTATTCTCCTATTTCAGCTAGTTAAGTTGAAATTGGTTGATTAAGGGACTGTATTTATCTTTTACTATCCAGATCTGAACTAGGTTTAATTAAGATGGATCTGCCCAGTTCAGAGAGTTTGTTTCTTAAAAGCTGAAAACACAGATCTTAAATATAATAGTTTCATAATTAAGATGTATCCGACTGTAAAGGCAAGAAATTAAGATGTATTTATTCTCCAAGGATTTTTTATTTTTTTAGGAGTTGCTACGTGTATTCGACTATTTGGCTCAGTTGTACCAACTTTTTGTTGCGATGACATTTTGAGATTTGTAACTTTGTTGCACCAACCTAAAAGATGTAACACCAATTTACTAATTTTTAATAAATGAAAACCATTTGGTAATGAAATTTTCTCGTTTAGGAGCGTCAACAAATAAATTATAAGAAATATAAATGGTTGCAACTATAGAAAATGCATTCAAACCCAAGAACTCTACACCCAAAAATTTACAATATGAATCATTTGTTCAAAGTCCTAAATCAACAACCTATCATAGTGTTTGCTATTTATTGTAGAACTTGTGACGATGGTTAGTATATCTTTGATGTTTGTATGTAATTTGAAAGTTAAAATTCGTGACTGAAACTTAGTTTTATCAATAAGATTTACTTTTGTCTTTTTGTAAAAAATAAATTAATGCTCACAAACGAGAAAATTTAATCACCAAATAATTTTTATTGATAAAAAAATGTAAGTCGGTGTTACATATTTTAGGTCGGTGCAACAAAGTCGAAACATCCAAAAATTATCGGTACAACAAATAGTTTGTGCAACCGAGTCAAATAGTCGGGTACACATAGCAACTTTTTTTTTTTTTTTTTTTTTTTTGTAGTTTTTGGTGCATGTAAAGAAACTATAATATGGGATAAGATGGGCTTTTGCCACAGCCCCAATAGAAAAATAGGATTAAGTTAATTTTTTTCTATGTTATTCATGAATTTAATTTCCAATTTTTATGGCATTTTAAATAAACTTAATATATTGATTTATACCATTTAATCATCATAATTACATTCAATCAAAGGTTTTATTGTATATATATATATATATTTTATTTATTTATTTATAATGTTGTAAAGAGCATGAGTGGTATACACAAAATTAAATTCAAAGTTTTGTTAGACCAATAGGCGATACATAAAATTTTAAGTATTAATTAGCACTATTTTATTTTTTGTGTCAATCAACAATTTGCTCGATGCATATAGATTCAATGCAAAATCATTGAAGAATAGATAAATTTCACATTTATTTAATCTTAAAAAATAAATAATATTAAACAAATAATTATATGCATGCATCGCGTGTACTCACGACTTATATTGATAAAGGTATGGGAGACCAAATCGGCCATTCCCATACCAGCATAACCCTTCATCATACACTATATTGCACAGACCTTATAAATTATTACCATCACACGCATAATATAAATACGAGGTCATAACATTATTCTTCTTTCTTCATTTTCATGTTCCTATCTCACACATTAGAACTTGTAGTCGTTGCACGCCTATGACGCCTTAAACGCTTCGGAACCAAGCATATGTTGATCAAGATAACTAGGGTCACGGAGGCCAGAAACCCTAAAAAGATGAATACATCTCGGGGTAAAACGCTAACACCATCCGTTTCCAAAATTGTTGCAACAAAGTATGTCACACCCAATGAGAAGACAGCAATCCACATGATACTCATCACAAGCCACATAAACCATTTTCTCCCTACATTCCATACACTAATGAGCAACAAAATCAGAATGTTTGAGGATATGAATGCTGTAGTGTTAGCATAGCAGTATATGGTGTAGCTTAATGGATTATGATTAGCAAATATTGACCCACCAGCGGAGTGCTCTTTAGTATTCCCATCAGGTTTAAGTTTATCGTCTCCCCAAAATCCCCCCACTGGAGTTAATGAAGTTTGGAAAGTCACAGTGACTATAAGTGACGCTGTGACCAACAATCCATTTTGGATGTTTTTCAGCCAATCAACTGCATCGGCCATTTGACGATCCTTCTCCTCTGTAGAACTTCTAATGGTTGAATTTGTAGGTCCAGCTCGATGGACAAACTCATTGATTTCAACGTCCTTCCAATCAGATATATTCTGCAACAACACACCCATGGGGGTGCAACCATGGTTGTTCCGCACATTTATGTCCACTCCTATTTCTCCTCCAACCAAATACTTTATTATCTGTATACATATTAATATGTTAGAGCCTTTATGAACACAATAAATAAATTGGTACTTATTCTTAAAAATAAATAAATGTTACCTCAGTCTGCTTGTTGAGCACAGCTACATGAAGGATTGTGTTACCATCAATGTCTTTCGAGTTCAAAAGCTCAACAACATGGTGGTGGTTATCAGGATGCAGTAGTTGTTTCAAAGTATCCAAATGGCCATGCTTCGTCGCAAGGTGTAGAATTGTCTCCTTATGATAAGTAAGAATAGAAGTACACTCATGATGAGTGCCAAGTAGCTCCATAAGTACATCATCTCGGCCTTTCATGGCTGCTACATGAAGAGGAGTTCTGCCTAGTGCATCTCTTAATTTGCATGTACGCGCTGATTCTATTTCTAGTAGAAACAACTTCACCATTTCGACATTCCCTTTGGCTGATGCCAAGTGAAGTGGGGAACGACCATTGCCATCTTGTTCCAAAGCAAATTCTTTATTTTGATTGAGAATTTCTCTAGCTAAATCAACATGTCCACGCATGGCTGCTATGTGCAATGGAGTCTCCAAATTACAATCATCAACTATGATTCGGTCGAGCAGGAGTGGATCCTCTTCAAGTAACTCGCGTAGGGAATCTACATTCCCTCTCATGGCTGCCTCACGCAACCTTCCCATTACTTCATGACTCCTCTCCATCACTCTTTACTTTACACACTAATGTATCAGCTGGATAACAGAGATATATGAATTTACCTTATAGTTTTGAGGCTAATAAACGGATCTCATTCTTATCATATATGGAAAGGGCAAATGGTATCCTATCAATGACTTGTAACAAGTTAAACAACTTTCGCTCAGCCATCGCGACACTCAATTGTCGTACTGCTGGCCTCTGGACCAAATGTTTCCTCCAAAAATAAAAAGTTGCGTTGAAAAGTGACTAATGGCGTGTATATCTATCAAGTGGTCATTTCAGGTACATGCGTGATGCTGAGATTGATTAATATTCCAAGAAAATGGTGGAGCTCTTCAATGAAACTTATTATTGAGACTAGTTGGGTGAAAGTGAAAAGACAGATCTCTTTCTCTGACGTGTTTTGTGCACAGCTCTATCAGCCATGTCGTTGGCCACACATTTTTCACTTAGTTGGGTATCTGTGCAACAATCGGAAAAGCAAGTTTTCGAGAATCTTCGTGTATGATGAAGGCGATTTGAATGATGTAGAATTACCCTATGGGGTTAATGATGTAGCATTCACACACAAATAAATAAGGGATCAACCACCATTTTTTTAATAATAAATTTGAAGGGAGAATATGTTTTACTCTGATATTATAAACTAAGAATAAGCATCTATTGATCAACAACTATGTGCAATGGAGTCACCAAATTACAATCATCAATTATGATTTATAAGGAGATGATCCACTTCCTAATAGCGAAACTTTACACCACTTATGCCCAGATGGAAGACAGGTTTTACAAAATTAGAAACTTGGAAGGAATGGGAGTAACTCACGTAGGGAATCTACATTCCCTATCATGGCTGCCTCGCGCAACCTTCCCATTACTTGTACTACTTCATGACTCCTCTCCATCACTCTTTACACTATTATTGTATCAGTTGGCTAATAGAGGTATATGAATTTTTTTTTTTTTTGGAAGGCGAGCGGGGGTTATTTAGGATCCCCAAACCTGAAAATAAAATGATTTTGTTACAGCCGAGCGTAAGACTTGCCTAATTTATCGTCTTGCACAATGTCTTTCAAATCCTGGGCAAAGGAACTAGGTAAGATTTCCATAAATTCTGTACTAGGCCTCAAACTCGCCAATTTATCAGCAACCCTATTTGTTTCCCTGTAGGCATGCTCTATTCTGTAATCCTCTAGGGAATCAAGCAGTCGCATTATTCTTCGAACAGTCTGTAGTAAATTCCATGTTGTGTTCCTCGGCTTTGTTAGGTTTTGAAGCACATTTGTAAAGTCTGTGCTAATAACCAGTCGCCTAAAACTGTGCAATCTAGCAAGCTTCAAGCCCGCCTCCACTCCTTGTAATTCATGTTTTACGACGGTTTGTCCTGAATCAGATCCAGTGCATGCTGCGCTAACTTCACCATCTTGATCTCTGAGAACTGCCCCATATCCACCACGATCTCCTCGCAGTGAACCATCTGTGTTCAGCTTGTGCCAGCCACCGGGTGGTTTCTCCCATCTGCACATGACAGGCCTCTGGATAACAAATGTTGCATCTACCTTATATGTATAGATTTTTTCAATGATGAATAGAATTCTTGCAGCCATATTGGACTTTTTCTCAAAATTGTTATTGAGACTAGTTGGGTGAAAGTGAAAAGAGAGATCTCTTTCTTTCGCGTGTTGTGTAGAGTTCTATGGACGTTTGAGATCATTTCAAAGGATTGTCTGGTTGGTACTGTGAGATGCATTGTTTTTTCTATTTTCAGATTTTAGTGCGTAGACTTTGACCCTTTATAAGCCACTAGTGTATCAATTGTCTCGTTGGTCATACATTTTCCACATATGTAGTGTGTTTACATTTTCCATACATCAGTCGTGACTTGAAAAACAAATGCAAACTCAATCATAGCGCATTCAAGTGACGTGATTGATCTGTTACTACGTTACCAAGTAGCATCACTTCAAAACCAAGAGAATAAAAAATTTACTATAAAATTGAAATATCAGCAACTTGATCAAATAAAATGATTTTCCAAAAAACAATGAATTTCAAGAAGAGGGGGAGATGGAGGTTGAAGAGTCTGCAGATGAACCAAAGATAAACCCCCAAATTCCAAAAAATCAGAATAAATCTTAAAACACTGAAATTTGTTAATTACATTTCAATTTTATAAAGAAACAAAAACATCAAGAACCGGGGAAAAAGCACAAATCTTCCAATAAGATCAGGAAACGAAATTAAAAATCCAACCTTGGAATCAGCTCTCAGGTTCTCCTCCATTAGATGATCACAAAACCTCTCCTCCATTTCTTCCAATTGTATCGCCGCGTACAAAGAACTTGTTGTAAATACAATTGCTGCAAATTTAAATAGGAAGGAAGTTACCAAATTTTTTTTGGGTTGAGTCGCACACTAGGTCTCACTCTTTAAGACGTTTCGCAGCTCCGCCCAAGATGTGCAAGCAGTCTGTAAGCCCCGCCATCCCCAGGATAAAACAACCTAGAATATCTTTTATGTTTCGTTCAGTCACATGCACTTGCTGAAGAACGAAAATCTATTCACCCAGTTTCTTTTGCTCGGATTCACGAAAATCAATTACAGTAAATAAACAAAGTATTTCAAAAACAAAACTCGAAGTCTATTTGATGAAACATAGTTCTGAAAACTCTATGAAATATTAGAAACTGTTAACAAATAAACTCTCTTAAACGAATTTTTTTTCTTCAAATAAAACTATGTTTCCTTTTGATGTAATTATCTGAGAGAGAAAACAACTATTTAGAGGCCAATAGAAAGATCTGTTTGAGTGAAAACGTGGCTAAATAAGTAGAAGAAATCATGGAAAACGTGTGAAAATCGTGGAGAAAAGATTGGGTCTCCTCTGACTCAGTCTTGTTCTCTAAAGCAAATAAAAATATATTTTTTATTTCAAATAAAATAGGTTTCATCTCAACCCGGCTCGGCTTTGCTGGAAGGCGACGGCGTGCATGTGTGTGAAATGGATCAACATTGGTCTATCTTCTCCCTCATTCACAAAAGTGGGTACCCCTTGGGATCCAAACCCAGGTCCAAAAACTATCCTTATTAACTCCTCCAAAATGAGTTACATAGAGGATATATATATGTGACTAAACAATTTAGAGAGAGATTTGAAAGTTAAGAAACTATTTCCCTTTATTTTTGAAATTTACACCATTATTTCAACAATCTCCTACTTGAATTAAAAAAAAAAAACATTTCTTCATCGAGCAATATATACAATATAAGATTGTGCATAAACAAAAGTGTCTGTCAACTTGAACTCTTGCGTAGTGTTCATGATTTAAATTATACTAGAGTAACTCGTAGTTTTGAACTCTATCTCTAACAACATTACAAGCACAACCTTACCAGGGTGAAGTCTAAAAAGTCAATGCTTTAAGATAGGGCTGAGCAAGTACGGGTAATCGACCCAAAATATAAAAACCGAAAACCAGCTCGAAAAATTCGGGCTTGTGTTTATGAGACCCAAAACCGGACCAGATTGACCGGTTAACCGAGGTCCCGATTAACCGAAATACGAGCCGATTTCGGTCCTAAACTTTGCAGCAGCTTGCATTATGCCATTGAAATAGCCATCATAACTGCGTTCATAACGGGCGTTAACTCATTAATTAAGTGAACCTGGCATTAAAGCCATTGAATGGTGGTGATTGACAGCCCCTCTTCCCAATACCAAAACTCCTTCTCAACTAAAAGGTGAGTTATTGCTCCCGTTTAAAAAATAAAAAAAGTTCAATTTTTCTTAAGTGCACTGATAAAGTGCCTGGTAACTTGCCTGGTGGCTATCAGGCACCGTAGGATTGCATCAAGATAAGTGATAGTACTTATCTCGATGCAATCCTATGGTGCATGGTAGCACCAGGCAAGTTACCAGTGCACTGTAGTATCATTGCTCCCGTTATTTCATTGTGTTGTGTGAATGACATGACATGACATGGCATGAATGAAAAAAGTTGGGGATTAAGAGATAAGATAAGAAAGGGTAATAAAGTTTAAAAGGTAATAAAGTTTGATAGGTGTGAATCATCGTGTTTGCTAGGCCCTGATTCTAGCTTTCTCACTATGATGTGATTGAAAATTGGAGGCTTTGAGAGGCAGAGGGCAACGTGGGTGGAATTGGATCACTCACTCGTTCATGTGAAATGGGCCGGGCCGGTTATTCGACGGGCTTCAAAAATGAAAATCGATGCCCGGACCAGAAACTTTGGGTCGGGCCGAGCTTTTACAACCAAAACTTTTATAATTAATTAAAATCGATCCGAACCGACCCGATCGGTCCGGTTGTCGGTTCAGTTCGGGTTTTCGGTCCTAAATGCCCACCCCTACTTTAAGGTCATGTACGTATATCCCAGTATAGTGAAGGCTCTAGGAATTTTGCCCACAAATTCCATAGGAAGTGGCCATACTTCCACAATCACTTAGGCGAGTCTATCAAGAGTACTCTTGTAGCTAGGTACTCCACTCCACATAGAGTATAGATCTCATTAAGAGTTTTAACTCATATCCTACTATCGCTTCAGGAACTCATGCTTCAATCTAGGAATGAAATTACAATAAAGTCAGCATGATTCACCTCATATCATTCACAACTTGTTATTACCTATTGAACCTATTTCTTTGGATCTCCAGTCTATAGGTCAGATTACCATCATGAATAACTCATCAATTTAGGGGCATAAGTCTCATTCCTTTCGAGGTTTTAAAAACCTTCTATCTAGCTAATCCATTCGTCAAAGGATCAGCCAAGTTCTCATAAGTTCGTACATGATCCACTCTAACAACTCCAGTAGATAGAAACTCTCTAACCGTACTGTGCTTACGACGTATTTGTCGTATCTTGCCGTTATAATAACGGTTCTGTATATTTGCAATAGCCGCGGTACTATCGCAATGGATCAAGACAGCTGATATCGATATTTCCCATAGAGGGATCTCTGCTAGCAGGTTTCTTAACCAACCTGCTTCCTCACTAGCCGTTGCTAGTGCTATCATCTCTGCTCCATCTTGGACTATGCCAAAATAGTCTGTTTATTTGATTTCTAAAAAACAACTCCACCAGCTATACTAAAAATATAGCCACTAGTTGCTTTGGAGTCATCTGATAGGGTGTTTCAATCAGCACCGCTATATCCTTCAAAGACAACAAAAAACTTCTGATAGTGTAATCCAAGGTTTTTAGCCCTGGCCTGTTACATGTATAACATAGGAACTGTGCTGTTTCATTCCTTGAGGGGTATTTTTATCCATTCTGATTTCGCAGAGGATTCTGATTCTGTTGGTTGCGGTTCTGATTGTTCCGGTTCTGATTATTTCGATTTTGATTGTTTTGGTTTCTATTGTGACTCTGATTTTCATAGTCTTTCCACCGGGTTTCAGAGCCACGGGGTGGATTTCTTATGATTAGAAATAATCAGAATTTCATCTTTCTGATATTGTTTCCAAGCTTTTTCCTCAATCCGAAGTCGGGTGATAAGACTTTCTAGAGAGAACTCTTTGGTTTTATGCCTAAGTGCATTCTTAAAGTCTTTTCAGTTAGGGAATAGTTTATCTATCACAACAACTATTTGAAATTGCTCATCTAAGGACATGCCTTCAGATATGATTTCATGAGCAATTTTCTGTAGCTCGTGAGATTGTGTTTCCACGGATTTGTCATCAGTC
The DNA here is from genome assembly GCA_963556465.1 of Berberis vulgaris. NCBI lineage: Eukaryota > Viridiplantae > Streptophyta > Magnoliopsida > Ranunculales > Berberidaceae > Berberis > Berberis vulgaris. The sequence goes on along the minus strand of OY747137.1, from coordinate 1,718,655 downwards.
ATTAGGTATTTCAGGTAGCGACCGGCGACATATTTTTTTGTGCCAGCCTCAGTGTTATATTTCTTTGATCAATAACATATTTTCTTCAAGTTATAATGGGATATTGATGCTAGAAAAATAAAGTAAAATAAACTCTATTATCATGTTAAATTTTTATCGTGCGAACTAGGGGTGGGCACGGGACGGGATGGGACGAGATAGACCCATCCCGTTCATACGGGACAGGGACGGGATCAGCGTGCTGCCTATGATTGCTGTGAAGATTATCATCGACAAGGGTTCGGCAATCCAATCATTTACTTGGGAAGTTGGCTATATAAATAAGATGATTGAGGCAATGCAACAACAGTTCTACCCTAATGTCCAAATTGATTAAGTACTGAGATTGTTTACACCACAGCACATAACATAAGCTCCTTGTTTCAAAAGGAACTTCAACCCATCTATGTCATTTCAGCATAAAAAAAAAACTGAGGCAACTCTTTCTTTTTCAATGACCAAATCTCTACACCATTTTGAATCAGGACTCAGGACTGAGTTTTGCTTGTATCAAGCTTATAAACCCATAGAAAAGTCAGAAGGCAATCACTTTGTCTATATAAGGTTCAGAAAATATGCAATAACAGGTAGCAGCAGTTTTCAAAAATAAAGAGAACAAAATGCAATAGTGATAGCTAGGATACAACTCGAGAATAACGAAAATTGACTCACTCCAACTAATACATAAAAATATTAATAATAAATATTTAAAAATTAGTTCGGGACGGGATTGGCGGGATTGAAAATCTTCATCCCATCCCATCCCATTCTAGATCGGGACGGGACGGGATCGGAATGGAATTATTCAATCCCATTAAGACCCAAAAAAATCGAGACGGGACGGGATCGGGATCGCAGAATGGGATGTCCACCCCTAGTGCCAACGACACGGAGAATACCCTAATTTATTAACAAAACTAGCCTTTCCCTCAGCACATAAAATTTACTCCTGCTACTAAAAAAATGATTACTACCGAGCTAAGAGATAATGGAAATTATTTTTAATGATTAGCATGCACGTAATTTAGATATAGACTAACTCTATTGAATGTTGTTGATTCTATAATTATATGTAGTTAAACTATTCTTCAGTTAAACTGATCTTAAAGGCTTGTCCTAGAGGTAAAGAAATTTTCATGGTGCAAATTTATCAGTTGTTTCTGTAGCCATTTGAGTTCAGATTTGTCAAAACTATGGGACTCTCTTAAAAAAATTTAATCTTAATGGATGAACATTTCATGAGGAATCTTATGAGCTCCTTTATTTTGCCGTTGATTGTATCTTTTTAGAAATATAAAATTTTCTTGCTGAACACCAACTGATATTTGGCTCCCATAAAATGGATAATCATCTGCAGTTGGGAACTCAGATATGCTTGCAAGGTAAAAAGAAGTTCCTTGGGAAGATGATAAATGTTTACCTCTGCTTATTCACATGCCCGTCTTGTCCCGTCCCGAACTTGTTTGGAATGAGATAAAGTCTATCCATCCCGAATCTGTTTGGAATGGGATGAGGTCTATAACATTGTGAAGCAGAGGTTGGTCAATCACTTAGAGTTTAATTGGAATCCACTTTACATAGCAGGTGATTCATACTGTGGCATTACCGTCCCCATCATTGTTTTTGCTCGATTTCATTCTCTGTGTTGTGCAGTTGCTGATTTTCAGTATTCATGATGTTAATGCAGGCATTGAATTGCAGCACAAACCACTCATCAATCTAAGTGTACTTTCTTTGAAGCGAAGAAGATAATATGTTGTTGAAATTCATGTGCTTTTTTAGAAATTTACTTTGTTTTCACACGTTCGTTCAATTTGTACTTTGAGATCTATAGAGTAATCTAACTCGGTCAATCTGATACTAGTTTTCTACTGAGAGCAAATACATATGGCCTGGAAACATTTTCTATGTCAATTGTGTTTGAAATGGTGTAAGGGGTATGTACTAAAATAAGGTTTGGGGATCTCAAAACCCATGCTCGCTTCCAAAAAAAAAAAAAAAAGAAACCCAGGAACAGATATGAACTTTGATGCTAATTCAAGTATTCCATTTGTTCATCAAATGGCACTTTTATATATCAGACGAACTCTATGAGGTGATCTTTCTCATAACTTCCACCCTCATTAGAGTTCATCCGTATATTCTGTGTTTGTGATCATTTGGTGGTTGTTTTCAGGCAACAAAAGCAAGTTGCAGAGGGGACTATGTTAATGTAGATACTAGAAGTGTACAATGTGATATGGATCTACACACTACACCAAAAGGGCTGATTAGCTACACAGGGGTGGCCACGGTTCTAAGCCGTTGGTGTGTTTGCCACGGCTAAAAACCGTGGCTATAGTGCCCAACGGCTTAAAACCGTGGCTAAAAAAAGGCTTGGCCACGGTTCTAAACCGTTGGTGTGTTTGCCACGGCTAAAAACCGTGGCTACAGTGACCCACGGCTTAAAACCGTTGCAAATGTGCACGTGTGTTGCACGTGGACCTGTGGAGAAGAGGGTCGAATTCTGGCGGGCGAAATTTTGGGAAAAAAATTTGCTTTCCGCGTTCCCGCTCCATCTCCCCCTTTTCTCAACCCTTTGCTCCCGCTCCATCTCCCCCTTTTCTCAACCCTTTGCTTCTCCATCTCCCGCTCCATCTCCCCCTTTTCAACCCTTTGTGAAAAAAACCCTAAAATTTCAAGGAGAGGGAAAGAGAGAAGGAGAAGGAAAGAGAGAGGGAGAAGTCGAGCAACCCAAGCAGTGTCTGTGTTTGTACAAGCAACAAAACGCGATGGGGTTTGGCCATCTAGCCATTCGAGTTTCGAGATCCTCCTCCTCCTTCGCAGCCTTCAATCGGTTCTCCTCTAGGGTTCTCGCATCCTCATCCAATTTCAGAGGAATTGAAAAGGCACCCCAGGTCTTCTTCTTCTCCTTCTCTATTACCCATTTCTCTGTCTCTCTATTGCTTGGTTTGGTTTGGGTTCCATTTCTCTGTAAGTCGCAAATTGGGTGATTTGATCGAATGGGTTAATTGGAATGTTGGAAGAGATGCAAACCCAGTGCTGGAAAGAAGGTTAGATCTTCTCTCTTTATTTATTTTCAAGTTTTAATTTTTTTAGGACTATTTGGGTATAATATTTTTGTTCTAATTGTTGTTCTTTGTTTCAGATTTTGGAGAAGTTGTTGAAGAGGGGTGGAAAGCTTAAAGGTTTTGTCCTTGTCTCTCTCTCTCTTGTTCTTTCTCCACTGAATGTTTGTTTTCATGCTTTGTGCATTGCTTTTTGTTTAAAATTAGAATTTGGGTATATTTCAATTTGTAAAATTGATCAATCTGTACCCTTGGTTTTTTGGGGTTCTTGTTTAGTTGTTAAAGCTTAATGGGTTTTTTTTTTTTTTTTTTGGTATGAAAGTGATTTGATCTTGTTTGGGTTGTTTGTTTTTGTGATTAGAAGACCAAGCTAGTCTCCCTCATTCGCCAAGTCTATGATGATATTGCTGGGCATCGATGTTTTGGCGAAAACTATGTGCAGGAGTTAATTGAAAAGGCACCCCAGGTCTTCTTCTTCTCCTTCTCTATTACCCCTTTCTCTTGTCTAAAACCAAATGCATGGTTTCATTGATTTTATTAGGGTCAAGGTTCATTCCCATAATTCTTCATCATCTTCAAATGGTCGAATCATGTTAGCATGATAAAGTAGAAATGGATCTTCATCCCACTCACATAAAGCCCTTTCATTTTTATTTGTTACTTATATCAATAGGACACATGTTAGCATGATAGAGTAGCATCGATACAATTGGAATATATGAAATGGTTGAGGATCCGCATGTACTTCCTCAATATTTTTTCTCCTTTCTTATCAGAACTAAAAATTTTCAATGCATAGAGTACAAAATACATCTATTAGCATGAATCCAATCTCTGCCTAATAAAGTTAAAAAATTAAGTGCACCATCTATGACAAAGAATGTTTTCTCTGAATGGTTTACTCCTAACTATTATTTCTAATGGCACAATTTTTTTGGCCATCGTTTTATCTTTCCAATAATCCAGAGATAGTAATCCTGGTTGTCACTAACTCAACATCTTGTTTATTTATTTTCTTCGAAGTATTAGTAATAATGACTGATGCATCATTGTCTACTAATGCCATGTTTTAAAAGTTTTCCATTAAACCCTTTGATAAATAGTGGTTTTACATTTAACCATTTCTTGAGTTGGTTCTTCATAAGTATAAGGCAAGTTGGCAGAAGTGAAATAAAACTGTGGAGTAGTCACCTCTTCACTCTCATTCAATCAAATCTCTAAATCATCTGAACCAGCAGGAATGTTCTCCATTTCCTTAATTCTCCTTGGCAGCAAATGTCTAGCTAATGTGGTAGCCTGTGTTGACATCTTCCTTTATTTTTCCAAGTTCCATGTACTCCTCCATGTCATCTCTAATAAACCTCGGATTTGGTTTATTAGAAACAGTCTGCACATAAAGTATTTTTTTTTTTTTTTATATTCCTCCTGTAAGTCCATGTCAGTGTTGAACTGGGAGTAGGAGATTTCAACTCAGTGACACTCCATTTGGTTTAGGCTTCACAAACTTGTGTTTATCCTTAATAGATAATGCTTGCTTGCTTTGGACTATCATTGGATCCTGCAAAATAAATCAGTCAGGTACACCCAGTATTAATCCTTTGGGTGGATGTTTTGTAGTTCCAGGCCTGTTTATTAAGGTTTTTTGCCTTTGATTTTGCTCTAATTTGACTTCATGCAATCTAGGCCATCTCTACAGGTTGAGGTTTCTGGAGGGAGAGGAAGACCACCAACCTTGGTTGACAAGGATGAAAGACTAGGAAAGGTAAAAAAGATGTTTGTTATGCGATTTATTGTCTTTCAAGCATCGTCTCTTACTTATTTAGTGTAAACTAGTTTTGATGATCCATTTCCAGCCATTTTTTGTTGAAAAGGGTTTTCATTAATATCCATCTCATGAAAACACGATGAGGCGAAGTTGAATGCTATTTGTTTCAATAGGGGCAGTTGGATATCTGGTTCATATCTGAAGTTTGTTTAAGTTGCTGTTTGTAAATTAATTGTTGACATTTCTATTAACAATGAAAAATAAAGTGTAAAATTAGTAAGTTTAGAAAGTCAAATAATGAAATAAGAATTAAAAAGAAACATATACCAATCTCAAGCTGAATCTACTACAGAAGTAGAGGTCAGTTTTATAGTTACCCTTACCCCCACACCCTGCAGATTCAACAGAGAGTCTCAGTCCATAGTCGAGAAGCATATTTGTATTCCTGACATTATGAGAAGCATAGTTGTATTAGATGCTTGCTTTGTATTCCTGAAATTTGAAGTGTTTAATGAACTAATTTGAAGTGGTTTCGTTCATTTTAGTGTGTTTAAAGTAGAGCCTGGCTTGTTTTGGTGGATTTTGGATAGGGTTTCCGCAATGCATGTTAGAGATTAGTGTCAAATCTTGAATGCAACCTTGTTTCTGAATGATTTAGAGGTTTAATGTTTCTCTAAGTTGTTTTGAGTACAAATATATGCTTGTATTTGATATCTCCACATTTTTGTTTTGTTTTTGCTATTTTCCTTTGTTGCATGTACATATTAGTTGTGAAACTCCACTACTTGACATGTTGCTTTGCTTTTGAACTTCTTTAGGCCTGTATTTTCCTCTGTTGTCAAATAGGATTTGTAGGTTTTGAATGAATGTGAGAAATCATTTTCATTACTGCTCTGTTTCTGAAATAGGAAGAGATTTTCAGCCCTGTTTTTTGTTGTATTAGCATTATGTCTCACGTGTTACTTTGATGCTATGTTACAATGACACGGGTATATGTTTGGTGTCACAGTTTTAACAACTAGATTTTCAGTCCTGGGATTGACTTGTCAGTCACAGTTTTAACAATTGGATTTTAGCCATCTTATAAATCACTTGGTTTGAATCCACCAATTGAGATGGTAAGAATCCTTTCAAGTTTTATATATTCAGCTATCAAGTTTTATATAAGTTCTTCTCGCAAAAGAGTTGTGTCTAAGGCTGCCCGCTACATCAATTTGCTTGCGTTCATCTTCATAACCTATTGCTTTAGAATGACTTTAAAGTATTTTTTTAGTGGCCTGTTTTGGAGACATTATTTATAGCCAAATGCATGGTTAAGCTTTCTCAAGTTCTGTTTGCCTGGAATCAAAGGAATTAGTACCCCCTGCCATGTTGATTGGTGAACCTTCAATGCGACAAACAAAACAAAACTCATGGTTTTCAGGCCTGTATTTGGTTGTATTTGCGTATTAGCATTTGGTTGTATTTGAGTATTAGGGCAGTTTTGTTTGATAATCATGATTAAAATGTTTGGATGCTGCTTTTCAAGAGATTTCTGCAAAGATATTTTGTTGTAAGTTTTACGATGTAATCAGGGAGTATGTCTTGTCAATTTAATTTATTGATTTCAATCTACTTGCTTTATGTGTTACGATTCACATGCTGATCTGTCACCACTTTTTTTTTCCTTCAGTTTGATCCTGCAAAACTAAGGAAGCTCAGACCAAGTTTCAAAGAAGTTGGTGGTTCTATTACTGCTGGAAATGCATCTAGTATAAGGTCTACTCTCTCCTATGAATGCATTGTTCTGTGATGTTTTATTTGCTAGTTTAACTCTCTTGTGAGCCTATTAGTTCAAAATAAAATGCCTACCTCTCTTATAAAGCAATCAGATAAAAAGTTTCCCACTCTAAAATATTCAAACTTGAATATCTTTATCATTCGCGTTTTCCTCGATAATTCTGTTGTACCTTGATTCACAAGGTTTTTGTTACTGGGTTAATGGATTTTGCCCTTGGTGGATTATGTTTCAGATGCCAAATAGGCATTTGTCGTATATTTGGTAAATGAGACTGCCCTGTTTACTAAAAATACATTCATAAACAGTGATGATGCTGCTGCATTGGTGTTAGTAAGTGGACAAAACGCACTTGAGCTTGGTTTGCAAGTGATTGCCAAAATCACGGGTTTTGTTGACGCTGCTCAGGTATTTTCGAGAAATGTTCTAACTTTCTAGCCCAAAATTTGGGTCCTATCCAATGATTTACTTAGAAGTTGACATTGCTTATTCAACCTTTTTTCATGTATTTCAAATTGGTGCTGAAATGAGATGGTTGTGCAGGCAACTGATTTGTTTACAATAGCTCCAGCCCTTGTAATTCCAAAAGCCATCTCAAGAGCTGAGTTGGAGGCCTCTCAAATTGGCATGTTTTTATTGATGTCTTCTAATTTTTTGGTTGTCTTTGTAGGCTGTGATAAAGTTGGTTTCTCAACTAAGTCAAAAAATAAGAGAGACATCAAATATGTGGGTTCCTGCGATATATAAACGACTTCTTAGCATTGATAAAAGGGAAAGGGATATGGCAGAAAGATGCATTCTGAAGATAAGATCTGTTTTACTTCCTCATCTTTTGGTTCTTTCTAAGATATTCCTCATAGACTTTCCTTTTATGTCTGAAACTTGTTGAATGCTTCCTAGCATTACTTACTAGTGATGCACGTGTGCATGGCATCTATTTCAGTCGTATATGTTCCTTACCTAATGCATTGACTAAAATAAATTTATATTTTCTGAATGAACTATAAACTAGTTAAGTTGTACATCATGATTACCATGTAAAAGAATAACCAATGTTTTTATATTTGTGCCGAAAGTGTTGTGGATTTCATGTTATAGATCTTCTCAAGAGTTTTCATGTATACGGAAATCCAACTTATGGATCGAAAGTTATGAAGTTTACAAATCTAGGAATGAAAAACAGAAAATTCTAAACAAGGGATAACATATTATAGCAACTGATTTTCCTTGCCTATATAGGCCTCCATGCTATGCTATCAGTCCATTATGGCCATCCACTGGAATCAAGTTCAGATCGTGCTTAGCAAGTTAAGCATTTATAGCTATTACCATACCCATGGATGATTGAAATCAAAAGCAACATTTATAGCTATTATGAGTACGTGAGGATTTGATTCTGCATGAGGGGTTTCTACTCCTATTGCATAGGGGTACATAGCCTTCTGATGAGAGTGGGTTTTACCCTTTTTGGTCTGTTACATTTTCTGAATATTTGCTCATCAATAAGCTCAATTAAGAATGTAGATAACTGGTTATTGTTCTATTTGAGAAGCTTCTTCTCCCTCAGATATGAAATTGATGGAATGTGTGGTACCAAAGTGAGGCTCCTTTTGTATCTTTTGCAGGGACGATTCGAAATTCTTTCACTTTCTGGTTCATTTCTGCTTTCAGAAATTGGTGGTCAGCGCAGCAGAACTGGTGGATTGAGCGTGTCCCTAGCTGGTCCTGATGGTCGTGTATTTGGTGGTGGTGTGGCCGGACTTCTAACAGCAGCATCTCCAGTCCAGGTTTTGTATATTTACACCATTTCAGTATTTTTAGCTCTGAACTATCAACTTTATCTCGTCTATGGAATTATGAAGGTGATCTTTTATTTTTTAATAACTCCGACCTTTATTTAGGACCATTATGTTAAAACCCTCATATAGTTGTTGACAATGGAACTCTTCAAGGGATTTCAAGGTCGCGGTTTCTTGCTTACTTGTTCCACACTTCTCTTTTATCCCAAGGAAAGTCGTTGCTTGCCGGATAGCGGTGCTCCTGTGTACAGCTAGGGCTTATGATGACATGTTTGTCATAGTGCCTTTAGCTCCATGGCCAACCTGCTAAAAAATGAACTTTGTGATGTTAGGAGTGAATTATTTTGCAATTTTGATATTTTTATACTAAGAACATGCAATCCAGTTAATGGCCTAGAAAATCTGAGTATGCTTTGCCCTCAAATAACTTCATTGCTGCTTCTGAATGCACAACTCTGATATTTATGGAATCCACTGGTCTCCTCAGTGGAGTTTATGTGCTGTTAATAAGAGTTTTGTGATAGTTTTTGGCGCCACTGACAAGTTCCGCCTTCCCAGTCTCAGGTTCAGCATACTGATTCACATACTGATTGATTGAAATATGTTTTTGTTATTGAACTTGGTGGAGGTAACAGTGTCAACAAAGAGTCCAAAGTCAGATAAGCAGTATGTTTGGGAATCTGTAGCAGACAGTAGCTCATACGTGATTAAGGAAGAAACTGATCCTCAAAAGCATGCGGACAGACATGCGCCAGCTCTGGGATCTTACAAGAGATGTCCTGGTATGGTTTCCATTTTCCAAGCTCACTAAGGATGGGTTACCTTTCAACCCGTTTATGAATTTTCTGGACAGATTTTCCTTTTTTATGTGTGAATCATGCTAGTCAAAGTATATGAAATAATCATATGCTATTTCTCTTGTGTGACAACTTTTCCATTTTCTTTGTGAACTTTCTCTTGTGTGCTGCGTGTTCTACGGTTGAGAGACTGACTGTGAGTTGGTTTAAGTTGATTGCTTTAAGTTTTGTATTTTCATTGTTTTTAGTTTTTGCCTTGGCTTTCAAACAAAAAAAAAAGGACATGCCCTGGTAGCTTATAGTTCACTTTGTGCTTTTTTAGGATCTATTTAACAATAGCGTAAATGTTCTTATAAAAGAAAATTAGCAGGCATGTTAGTTCACCAGACCGTTGCTATTACTAAACTAGCATGTTTCCTCCTTCTCATGTTCTTATCGTGTGTGAAATAAATCAGATCTGTATTCTGTGTTTGTAGATGTTAATTTACTTCATTTGATATGATTTATTTGCCAGTAAAATGTGTTTTGGTTTATTAAGTTCTAAACATTGTCTTTGGTAGCATTTCTTTGATTCTTGATTGCGTAATTTTCGTTATAGAATTATTTGGTTCGCATTCTTGATTCTTCTTTGCTGCAATGCATTGCATGTGACTGTTCGGATATCAAGATGTTGCTATCAATCAAATGTATATGCAGCGACCGAAAAATGGCACGTGGAATCCGATGGCCTTCATAGTGTTGGCTGAACGAGAGATGTGTGTACGAAAAAAAATGGTTTCTTTAACAGCTGAGCTTAAAAGACTTCTGATGAGAGGTTAGAATTGTTCATGTTCATGTCTTCGAACAGAATTTTTCAATTGTTGTGTCAGAATTACCAAAACACTGTTGATAATGTTCGTATTTTCTATATAAAAATAATATACATGACTTGTATTTTATTTTTTTCTTGTAAATCAGTTTTTGATAAATTAGAGTTTTCATGTTTTTCATAGGAATAACTCATTGCCATTAAATTTTTGAGGTCTTATATTTGTCTATACCATGAGATGATAGTTTTGTTGTCTTGTGGTTATAAAGAAAATGATGGAATGAAGATCTCACTGTGTTGTTTTTCCCAACATTAATCTATCATCTATGATTTTTCACTAAACGTGTTGGTTTTCCACATCATGATACGCAGGAAACACTTTTAAGGTATTAGCTTTCAATACCTTAACTACTTCGCAGAAGATAATAGATTAAATCGTAGTGGCTGACCATCTGAAGCTGGAATTTAATTTATAAAAAGAAATGCAGCTAAATGTGGATAGTAGAATCTTAAAAATGTTGTCTTCTGAGTTCTGATAGTGATCATAACTGTGACAGATGATCTTGCGGATATGGGGTCGAAGCCTGGAAACAAGCTACCTGTTCTAGAGACTGCTACTGCTCTTGCTGTGTCCTTTGGCATCTGCAAGGTTGCCACATACCTCACAAAATCTTTGAGAATCCAAGGAGGAAACCTCCCATTCGTCACAGCAATTGTAGCAATACTTGCGACTATGTTTCCAGCAGAATTTGGCCGTCTTGCACCAGCTGGTGAAACTTTGGCTATGATTTTGATGCAGGTTAGTTCTGAGATAATATGCCGCTTCTTATGTAAGTTTGAAATGTTGGCTATACTCAAAATGTCTATATTCTTAGGTGATATGTTGAATACATATACCATATACTGAGTTCAACTTCCATAATATGTCTTCATTATGTCAAACTCCTTCATGGATTATTTTGAGCATAGAGAAAAACAGAACCAACCTGTAGAATACATTACAAACTACAAAAAACTAGAAGAAGAAGCTACATCAGTTCTGATGCTTATGCCAAAAGGCGTAGAATGATGATTGCAGCCCAGCCAAAGCTGTTCAACATGATCCGTCTTATGTTTAACTTGGATAAGTGTAACGTTATTACAAAGCAGGAGCTAATGCAGAGAATAATCTCGGGCAACGTTGATATTGTAGATAGAGGTAAGGTTTTGTTGGTTATTAAGAAACAACCAACACAAACAGATTCTAAACCTTGATGAAGACTTAATAATTATGTTTTGATTTACAGCTGAATTTGAAGAGCAGCTGAAGTTGTTAGAAGAATTAGTTCCAGACTGGATATCAGAGAAGACTGCATCTAGTGGGGATCATCTCTTTTGGTGAGCCTGTTAAGCTTAATTGTCTTTTATCACGTTTAGGCCTAAATTCTTTATAGCTGGCACGAAATGCAACCAATGGGCTGCTTCTATATTGCAGCAGTCTTTTTTTTAATTATGCGGGTATATGTAAATCATTTACATATTCTCCCTATATTGCACACTAGGGAGAATATGTCTTTTATCACGTTTAGGCCTAAATCATTTACATATTCTCCCTATATTGCACACTAGGGAGAATATGTAAATGATTATGCGGGTATATGAATTTGTGAATGTATGGATGCTTATGCCTAACAGAGTCAACAAACTCAGTTTTTTTTTTAATTCCCATCTTCCTTCTTATCCTTCTTCTTCTTCTTTACCACATCAACTTTTTCCCTTACCTTGTTATAAATTCATCACATTCTGATTGTGTTCTCTTATATGATTATTAACATTGAAATCCTTAATGTAGTCTATTTTGTTATTTTTATATGATTGAGCTTGTAATTTGTCAATTGTGAGTGGAGTTGTGAGTATGTAGCATGTCAAGTTAATGTAGCCTGAGTTGTTTATCTTAGATAGTGAGGCACACATGCATTTTATTTGCATTTCTACAAATTTCTGATACATCCCCCACCCCCCAATTGCTGATGCTGTTGCGAGTTGCTGCTGCTGCTGGTGCTACGTTGAGTTGCTGCTGATGCTGGTTTTGCTGCTGCTGGGACGCTTGCTGTCTGTTGCTGCGTGTTCTACGCGCGTCTGCTGTTCTCCAAGTCATTCCATATGTGAAGGTTAGTTGATTTAAGTTGATTGCTTTAAGTTTTGTATTTTCATTGTTTTTAGTTTTTGAATTGCAATGGGCACAAGTTCAGCTTGTTCTGTTAATAACTTAAGCCATATTCCCTTCTTCCCATACACTCTACTTTTTATTAGACAGAAGTAGCAGAGTAGAGACCCATTTATGTCTCATGAGACATCAAACACTATTGCCAAGTACCAAAAAGGAAAAACAAGAAACAAAACCAGAAAAGTGATGAGAAAGTCTTGCATGAAAATGGCTATACACTTCAAACCAGAATTGCATCAACTGGGTTTTCCTGGAAATAAAGTGTTTTATACAGCCAAGCACATTCAATGCATTGCAGCAAAGTTATATGAACTGTTATATAGTCTTTCTACCAAATCATGAGACTCGCTTGTCCCAATACTTGAATGCTTCTGGTGACAAAGTTATATGAACTGTTATAATTAGCAACTTAGCATGGGCCTTGCACTTTAGTGGATGAAATGTGAAAACGACAATATCAGTATTTCTGTATTTGTGCTTAATGAAAGACATGTATACATCTCTAAGTAGAAACACTGCACTTTTCACTTCAAATCACCTAAAAAAAAAGTGTGTTTATTTTTATTTTTGTCTTAAGAGAACTATAGTTTGAGATTGTTTGTATAAATTATTATTGCAGGTTTCTGGATTAAGTGTTGTAAGGAGACCTTCATTTATGCTAGGAGTTGACTATCTAAGGCTCTACTATCTAAGGCCAGCACTTGTCTTTTTCATCTTGTATTTCTTGGCCTTTGGTATATTGGGGTTGTTGCTCACATGGCTGGAAAGAAGCCTGAAATCCTGACGATTGTTCAAAACTGTGCAGTAAGTGTTGGAGGTACTTTATTAATTTGTAACATTTCGTCAATTTGCATCCATCTAAAAACCGAGCTTTTTGCTTTGCAGGTCCTAAGTATAGTATGTTGTGTATTTTATAGTCACTGTGGTAATCGTGCTATACTGAGAGAGAAATCTTTTGAAGAGAAAAATGCCAGCTGGTTTTCTTCTTCATTTTGGAACAAAGAAGGAAGAAAAACGTGGCTAGCCAAGCTCATTCATGTTAATGAGTTGAAGGATCAAGTATGCTCATTGTGGTTTGCTCCAGTTGGATTTGCCAGTGACTACCCCCTTTTGTCTAAATGGGTCATTTATGGAGAGGTATTGTTCAGTCTCCCTCTCATCTTATTAAACTGTTATGTTAGGTGTTCTTGGTGGTCATTATATCTGAGGTGTTTTTGTTCCAATCATTTGCATTCAGTTAGGTTGCAACGGGGCATGTTCTGGTCCATCCGACGATATTTCTCCCATATATTCATTATGGGCTACTATTATCAGTCTCTAATGAGTTTCTATTGAATTTCTGTAGAGCGTCCTCATAGAGCCTACCAGTGGTAACACAGGAATAGGATTGGCTTTCATGGCGGCAGCAAAGGGTTACAAGCTCATCATTACAATGCCAGCTTCAATGAGTCTTGAAAGGAGAATCATCCTCATAGCTTTTGGAGCTGAGTTGGTCCTTACAGACCCAGCAAGAGGCATGAAAGGGGCTGTTCAGAAGGCTGAGGAGATTATGGCAAAGACACCCTTTTGTTTTGCTGTATCTCGTCCATTCTCTATGTTGAGCTACCTCGCTATTTTCCTCTGCTGTACCTTATGAATGTAATATGAACACATGTATGAGAGCTTAATAATACATATATTTTTGTGTGAAAAATGGATGCCTAGTGACTGCTATTCCATCATTTTCATTGTTAAGGTCAATCTTTATGGATATTTTGAAAATGTTTTCCTCAGCCATTAGTATCATTATATTTATTTTATTATCAGTAAAACAAAGTGAATTTTATTGCAATAAATAAAAACGGGAGGGAAAGTCATTTGATAGCAAAAAAAAAAAAAAAAAAAAAAAAAAATTGCCACGGTTTTAAACCGTGGCTAACTGTTGCAACGGCTACAAACCGTGGCTACCTTGCCACGGCTTATAACCGTGGCAAACCCTAGCCACGGCTTAAAACCGTTGCTACATAATTAGACACGGTTTAAAACCGTTGCTAATATCTACACCTTGTCACGGTTCAAAACCGTGGCTATTTTTGATACGGCTTAAAACCGTTGCTACTTAATTAGACACGGTTTAAAACCGTTGCTAATATCTACACCTTGTCACGGCTTAAAACCGTGTCTATTTTTGCCACGGCTAAAAACCGTTGCTATTATCCTAGCAACGGTTTAAAACCGTTGCTAATTTCTGAAAATAACGCCCCCCATCCAAACATAAAACCGTTGCTACAATGTTTAGCAACGGTTTATAGCCGTTACAAATGATTTTGCAACGCCCCTGTAGTCCACGGCTCTTAGCCGTGGCAAAGGCTTACGCCCACGGTCTAGAACCGTTGCTAATGGGGGTTTTTGGTGTAGTGTACAAACCGTCTTCAACGTAATTAGTTATGAAATTTTGTTTTTTTCGTTTCATAAGGTTTAAAATCCAGTTTAACCTCCCAAGACATAAATGTTGAAATGATCTATCATGCACATAAAGCTCACTGCAGGAGTGAACCACGGACACATTTTGGAGCATTATTGCCGTGACGTGACACAAGAAGTAGAACCAACTTGGACAGCCCGAAGATCCGTCACAGAAAACTTTATGCATTCCCCAGCCCAACTCCCATTTCCTGACCTTGGATGCAGGGTAACACTGACTTCCTATACCTGTACCTTGAATGAATACATACACTCACAGATTATGACTTACACCATTTGCAGACTTACGTTTACTTGCCCTCTACATTCTGGGCAAATGATGACCGATGCTCTCCATATCAAGAAGGTATGATCATATCATGATGATTGACACAGAAATATTAGTGATGATTGTAAGTATATATGATTTATGAATGATTCAGGGGATGGTAGAGACATGGAATAGGTGCAAGCTTTGTATACCTTACATTAAAGATGTACAGACCTGGATTTCCATCGAAGTCTGAGCATATATAACCTTTTATATACAAAAGACTATAACATTGATTGAAGACTAATGATTCTTTACAGTGGTGACCATGACATAACAATTCCATACTTGGGTACTCAAGAATGGATTAAATCGTTCAACTTTTCAGTTGTCGATGGGTGGTGACCGGGGTTTGTTGACAATCAAATTGCTGGGTATATAACTTAATAATTCCACTCCCCATTAAAATGCATCATCTTAAGAACTGGTAATGAAATGAAGGTTCTTATTTTCTTGTAAATACACAAGGACATATTTTAACCAGATGACATTTGCGACTGTTAAAGCAAGAACTCATCTTGCCCTCTACTTCATTGGTTTGTTGCTATAGTATATACAAGTTCAAGCGATTGTAAAGCTAATGTTAAGTGTTGATTTTTTCAGGGAGGAGGACACACTGCCCCGGAATACATTCCTGAGGAATGTCTTGCTATGTTCAAAAGATGGTTGTCTCATAATCCTCTGTAATTAATCAAAGTACATCCCTTCCACCCCCCCAATTGATCAAAGTACATCCCTTCCACCCCCCCAATTAATCAAAGTACATCCCTTCCACCACCCCCCCCCCCCCCCCCCCCCCCAATTGACATTTAGTTTGTACTGATACCAATAAACTGTATAATTTACGATCTGGATTAGTTTGAATCAAGTTTGAAGGCGTTATAGGAACAATTTGCATGCATTTAGAATTACTTAATTTGCACTTTTTGGAGGTTTTGTAACATTCTCATAGTGGTTGCTAGTTAGGCTCTGCTTGTAGAACATCAAAATTAATATAGTTAAGTTCAGTTGTCAGTTTTTACTTAAAATCGATCCAAACGAAACTGTGCACCTAAAAATGGCTCAAAATATTTAATACTTACAGTGCTCTTGAAGCAAAGTCAACCCCAAACGGGTAAACGTGACATTGAAAATGAAAGATCAACTTGATAAAATAAATAGAACATCAAGTCCAGTGATTTGTTTATACCCATCAATATTGATTCTGTTAGTATAACAAGTATAAATTTATAATTAAGAACAGTGAACTGCAAACGCTTCTTTACAATCTTCCAAGCCTACTGCCCATAAACAAACAAGAAAGATGGAGTCAGAAGCAGATTGATTGATAGATTATTTCCTGTTAGGTAGTGCAAGATTGCGCAATTTTGTGGAAACATTAACGAAAGAGACACGAAGAAACTTAATTATATTTGGCGAATTCCACATAAAAGACAATCAGTGACGGTAGACAAATTTTGAGTTCAATAGCATACAAATTGGTTGCCTACCCACCTCCTTTGCTTGCATACTCAGCCTGCGCAATAAAATCTGATTCCCATCTTTTTTTCACGGAATAAAGGGTTTGGACACACATCTAATCCAATGATACGTTTTAGCAATCACGTAGTTAGCAGAAACAACCTTCACGGAATAAAGGTGGGTAAGCTGATAAAGAATACCAGACAAGGCCGTATCCTTTGCCAGCAAGAACCAGCTTCTTAACATTGTGCCCACCTCCACGGTCTATATATGTGTACATCAAAAATCAACTCAAAGTGCGCCCATACTATCAAAGCCAGCATGGTTTCAAATTTAATTTGGAGATTGTTCTCATGCTTAGTCCGCTTCATATTCTACATGTGCTTTCAAGCAAGGGACTTTGCTTAGAACACGACAAAATCCCTGAAACCATAGGAAGATGAATGCAAAATTTAGAAATTGGTTCTAGTACTAGAGTTTTCCATAATTGTTTTAGCTTCTCGGAAATCATTCTGTACATAACCAATTTGATGTTGTGATCAGTGGCACTTCCCCTGTTCACTACATATGTCTAAACCATTTTTGATGTTTCCATGGTGCTGCAGGTATTGAAGCTGGATATAAACCACCCATCAACCTTAAGGTAATCTGTTAGGGACTTTATGTGTATTGGCAAACCCCGTCACACACTATAATAACACTTAGAAGAAAGGAATGTTATTTGCCCTTGATAGCACTTATATGGAGTCCTGCTTCTCCTTAAACTAGAAAGAAACAATGCTAAATTTTCATGACTGTAAGAGTTGTGCAAATTTTGATTTAGGGATATTGGGAATCCAGTGACGGATGGAGACTTGGAGACTAATTCAAGAATCCCATTTAGTCATGGTATGGGGATTATCTCCTACGAGCTTTATGAGGTAAACACACCGATACTATGTCTGTTTGTATATATTCACATGATAGTGAAAGTTGGATACGGTGTGGTGATTTGTATAAATATTGAACCTTGTTAAGAAAAAAATTGTGATAGTGAAAGTGAATCTGTGCTTACTTTATCTTCCAGTCAGTGAAGAAAAGTTGTGGAGAAGAGTACGCAAATGTTGATCCCAGTAATGCAAAATGCCTTGAAGATCTTCAAGCTGTATCAGAGGTCAGGGTCTTGGTGACTACTTTATTGGCAGTCAAATTTCACTTCTGTCATATAGAGCATTACTTGATGTTTGTCATCATTCTCCTTTACAGTGTACTTCAGGACTGAATACAGCACATATCTTGGAGCCGAAATGTGTACCTGGCGGACGAATTTTCCATCTCCAAGGAAAAACACTCTGATCTCCTATCAGAAAAATTCCCAATTCCCCCTTCGGGGCTTCTATTCTCACATAAAGTTCTTGTTTCGACAATTCAAAAGTGGGCGAAGGTTTTTTACTAATGAATCGATAATCAAAATCATTCCATTCGTAATCCCTTGCTCTATCAAAACGCCGTACCTCTAAATTCTCATAAGGCCCCCCCGGAATTCGTTCCAGAGCTTGTTGAATAATTTTTATAGATTCCGTCATTTCACTAATTCGGACTAAATAACGAGCTAATGAATCTCCTTCTTTTTGCCATTGTACTCTGGCCCTAGCACGACCTCTCGAACTAATGGTGCCTGTCATAATGCAGAATACCAAGCAGTCACGCCGCAGACCTTGACGACATTAACCAAAGAGAGCGAACTTCATGGTTTCGCACCTGACCAACCTAATGGACTGATTCAAACAGTTGAAGCACTTCAATCGCCACAAGCAGTCATGGACACTTCCATTGATGCACATGCACCTTCTGGAGCACAGTCAGGGACCCCCATGAACTGGGCATCCTTATTCGTAAGACGCTCGACCAGTGAATCCACCAAATTACAATATGTCCCTCCCTCCATGGATGGGAATAACAAAGTTGTACGCATATGCCTTGCTGATCATAAACAACACCTTGCAGAGTGCGAGCATCTCCTCATTGGTAACTTTGTCGGCAAGAGACTGGCTTATGGTTTTGTGAAGGAGAAACTTAAACGCCTCTGGAATCTTAAAAGTGATTTTGATATGACGGTCTATGGTGATCGCGCGTTTGTTTTCAAGTTCCAGCAAGATGAGGACAGAACAAAAGCAATGGATCTAGGACCTGTACACATTGCTAGCCGACTATTTGTAGTCCGGCCATGGCAACCGTACATGGAAGACAACGTGGAGGTGCAAAATTCAGTCCCTATATGGGTGCACTTGCGACGAGTCCCGTTGTTCTTATGGAATCCATTAGGATTACAATCGATTGCTAGTGCGTTGGGTGTACCTATAATGCTTGATAAGACCACAGCGAACAAATCTAGGCTTGCTTTTGCTCGAGTATGCATCGAAATAGCTTCTAACAGTACTTTTCCAACGACGATACCCGTTGTCGTTGATGATGGGAAGCTTATAACGGTGGAGGTGGAATACTCTTGGCGACCGGCTAATTGTCACCATTGTCAAGGCTTTGGGCATTCTTCATTGGGATGTCCCAAGCAAAAGAAAACCAATAGCAAGCCTGCAAAGATATGGAAGGCAACCGGGAACAATATCGATCGAGCAAGGAAGCCGACCACTAGCACAACTGACTCAGCGAATGCAGGGGAGCTCCTTGAGACAGATGAGGGCTGGAAAACGCCGTCCCGTAGACACACATTCAAGGATAAATCCAGGACTGACCATGCAGAAGTTACACAGCATACAGATGACAACAGTGTGGCTGATCCTAGCAGTGTCGACAGTGAGACTGCTCCTAGCAATGACGGGGTAGTGCCTATGGCTGATGAGTACAATACTAAAGAACTCCTGAATACACCTATAGATGGTAAGAAAATCGGGTACTGCAGTGTAACAAAACTCACCGAAGCAGGTCTGAATAAAGTGAAAGGTATCCTTACTCTTCCTGAGATTGAACATGCGTTAGTGATGATAAATGAATATGAAATGGGAAACGAAGTTTCTTCTACAATGCAAGAAGCTATTGCAAGTCGTGGCATAGAAACACTGAAGATAGACTACAATTGGTTAAAAGATGCATGGGAAGAGGAAAAGAACCGCACATGCAATAGATCGAGACAGGAAAATTGTCAGGTTCCTGAAGAAGAGCATGAGCCATGGCTCTCTAGTGATGATGATGTGTCTACAGAACCGGCAAAGACGTTCTCTAACATCCACACCAAAGATTTTAGCCTTTGTCCTCGAAAATCCAATAGAACTAAGAAAGCAAACAAAAGGTACAAAGACTGATTTTGTTTATAGTCTAGGCTTGTTTTGGTGAATTCTCTCTCTTGTGAGAGTTTGTTTCAGTATTTGCTTTTAATTTTGTTTCATTTATATAAAGGTTTAGGGGTCCTTAAAACCCAGCTCAATTTTCAAAAAAAAAAGTATTAGTAGCACCCAAGCCAAAACTAATCATTATAGATAGAAGAGTACTAAATGAGAATTCAAGCAAGCTTATATTTTCAAGGCCCCCAGTTCCCGAGCTTCGGTGTAGGGTATGTATACTCGACTCCAATTTACTTCTATACGAGATTGAGTTTAATGTCAAGCTTCAAATGATAAAGGCTTTATTCTTTGATTTTCAACCTTTCACAACTGGGCAAGTGAAAAATATTGCTTGCGGGATTATGCTTATTTTCTCTCTTACCATTGGGCAAACAATATTAATTGACGTTCAAAAGGCGCTTAAAGTCCGCAAGGTATAACAAATCAAGCACCACATACATTACAAATATATCATTTATAGACCTATGTGTAGCAAGGAGTTTAGAAATGTTATTTGCAATGACCAGGGAACAATAGAGGAATGGATTCGGTGCAAATGGGGTGGTCCAGCACGCATCTCCAAGGCGATGCACTCATCTCAAGGAGGATGGGTGGTTACACTCATCCCTCGCTCCTTTCCCTCGACCCCTAGCAAATCTCAAATTTCTTTGATCCATAACTAAAGTATTAAGAGTTTGGGCTGAAAAACATTGGCCTAAAGGTTTGGGCTGAAAAAAAATTAACATAAACAATAATGAAAAAATTGGGCTGTAAAACATTGGCTCAAAATTTTGGGTTTAACCAAGACCGGCCCATCCCGAAATTTCGGTTAACCGAGAGCCTGGTTGGGGTCACCCGGGCCGGGCTCGGACTTTAAAATTTTGGATATTAAAATATCGGGCCGATCCACGGTTTGGGCTAAATGGTCCGGTTAACCGGCCCTGCCCAGCCCTAGTTTGCATAAACTTTGATCTTATATTTACAGATTTGTTGAAATTTATTTGGATGAATGCAATTGCATCCACATAAACACAGTGCTTCAATTTTAAAACTGGGCAATGTGTTGGCTTTACATAAATCTAGGATGAAACTGCTATAACGAAACAAGTATCTTCAGTTCGCATGGTCCAAGATCCAAGTGTCTATGTTGCATTCTTCACCGTAGTCTCACAATGTAAACCCTCAACTCATCTGTGAAATTAAGCATGTTAAATGGAGTGTTGGTATGATTTTCATTTTATTTGCGATTTTGTCAGAGATTAGCATAACGAGGCTTTTGATCCGTTGTACTACATGTCTATTGGTATTGTTTTAGCCCATAGTCGCGATAGGTGGATTTAGTTTTTGTCATTAAAAAAGAAGTAAAATTGAAGAATGGAATGTCTTACAATTAAGAAAAAATTCCCAAGTGATCGATGCAACTTTCTGCTTTTTTATTTTTATTTATTATTATTATTATTCCTAATTTTTTATTTTTTCTCTTTTGCTAGAAGAGTTGTTTTTCATCATATAATTCTCTTAATATGTGCTTCAAAGTATTTAGTACAAACAAAGATCCAAATTGATAAGTAAATAACTGACATGAGCCATTGGCTGATGGGATGATATCATATGTAATAATTTTTCGGACCGAACTCGGTCCAAATCAAATCTAGTTGGAATTAACACCATAGAAATTATTACCATATATGACACACATAATATAAATATGACATCGTAACAATATCCTTCTTTCTTCATTTTCACGTTCCTATCTCACACATTAGAACTTGTAGTCGTTGCAAGCCTACGATGCCTTGAGCGCTTCGGAACCAAGCATATGTTGATCAAGATAACTAGGGTCACGAAGGCCAGAAACCCAAGAAAGATGAATAAAACTTTATCCAAATGATAGTCGTTAACAGGTAACAAAAGAGTATATGGTTAAACTTTATCCATATGTTGCAAAAGAGTATGTCACACCCAATGAGATGACAGCAATCCACATGATACCCATCACAAGCCACATAAACCATTTTCTCCCTACATATTGGTTACACTAATGAGCAACAAAATTTGAATGTTTGAGAACATGAATGCGGTAGTGTTAGCCTTGCAGTATATGGCGTAGGCAGTTGTATACTCAGAAGCTATTACTGACTCACCAGCGTACTGCATACTACCCATCGCATCATTATATTTATCTTCTGTCCAAAATCATTATAATGGTTGAATTTGTAGGTCCATTAACATTATTTTTGGCTCGATGGACAAACTCATTAATTTCGACGTCCTTCCAATCAGATCTACTCTGCAACAATACATCCATGGGGGTGCAACCATGGTTGTTCAGCACATTTATGCCCACTCCAATTTCTCCTCCAACCAAATACTTTACTATCTGAATACATATTACTATGTTAGAGAAAGCTTGTGAAGACGAAGCAAAAATAAATACAATTTACCCTTAACCCCTTCTACCCAATGCTGCTAGTAGGTATAAACTCAAGACATGGGGGTCATTTCAGGTACATGCGTGATGCTGAGATTGATTAATATTCCAAGAAAATGGTGGAGCTCTTCAATGAAACTTATTATTGAGACTAGTTGGGTGAAAGTGAAAAGACAGATCTCTTTCTCTCACATGTTTTGTGCACAGCTCTATCAGCCATGCCGTTGGCCACACATTTTTTACTTAGTTGGGTATCTGTGTAACAACCGGAAAAGCAAGTTTTTGAGAGTCTTCGTGCGACTTAAATGGTAAATGGCAACAGCAACGTAGCTTTTCAATATGGTTTGGTTAACCATATGGGGTTAATGATGTAGCATTCAGACACAAATAAATAAGGGGTCAACCACCATTTTTTTAATAATAAATTTGAAGGGAGCTAGAATATGTTTTACTCTGATATTATAAACTAAGAATAAGCATCTACTGATAATTAGCTGTTACACTTGGATGTCAGGAAAAATGGTATTTCCTTTCATTTCTCTTAATTTGGTGTACAATGTGAACATGTGTGGAGTCTGAGCTATGGGAGGCATATATGGAGCCTTGGAGGGGGGAGTACTTGAGAGTATTTCAACATGACATAATCCATTTCCATGAAGTTAATAAGGTGAACAATTTTGGCAATGCAAGGTGTGTGAAAATGTCACGACTCTATTCATAAATTACTATATTGTTTGCGAAAATGTCACGACTCGATTCACAAAGTACTATATTATCCACTTTGAGCTTAAGGCCCGCACGGCTTTAAAACGCGTAGTACTATCCATCGCATCATTATATTTATCTTTATATTTGTTGACTCAACTCAACAAAGAACAACAGCAAAGTCTCTCTCTGGCGCATACGACAGCAGCACCCAGATAGATGTAGACCACGCGATCTTTCTCTCGTCCTCCCAGTCACAAGTTCGATCACACATCAGATCGCACGGCAGAGAAGAAGAAAAAGAAGTAACGGAGGGAAAAGAAAAAAATTTAAAACTCTTTCACTCTGCTATTCACACCCACCATCTTTGGTCACTACCAAAATCAGTGTTGACTCGAATTGAGCAACATCAAGACTCGAATTGAGTCACGATTTCTTCATACATGAATCATCCAAAATCTGTGTTGACTCGAATTGAGTCATGATTTCTTCATACAGGAATCACCAATACCAAGACTCGAATTGAGTCAAGATTTCTTCATACAGAAATTATCCAAAATATGTGTTGACTCAAATTGAGCAATACTAAGACTCGAATTGAGTCATGATTTCTTCAAACAGGAATCATCCAGAATTTTTCAGAATTCGACAATCACTCGACATCATCACCAAATTGGATTTCAAAGTTTCCTCCAAGCTGCACATTTCGTCTGTGTTTACATGTCCAGCTTGCGGGGAAGTGTTAAAGAATAGAAGTCTACCTATGTTATAGAATAGGAAAGTGTTACAGAATATGTTAGGAAAGTCATAATAGAATAGAAGTCTTAGGTTTCTTATCTCTACAAGGAAAGGTTAGAGTTTGATTTATAAGCTTGTATTCTATTCAATAACAAAATACAATATACAACACAATAATATTTCAATACAATTCTTTACAGGATCTAAACCATCCATCAACCTTAAGGTAATCTGTTAGGGACTTCATGTGTATTGGCAACCCCCGTCACACACTGTAATAACACTTGGAAGAAAGGAATGTTATTTGCCCTTGATAGCACTTATATGGAGTCCTGCTTTGTCACGCCCCGATTTTCGAGAAAAATGAAATCCTAAAATCCACGTAGGATTATCCGTTTCCCCAAAACTCGGGACGTGAAATTCAATAACAACAGAAACATTTAGCAGCAATGACAAAAGTATATTTTAGAAAATAGAAACAAACTAAAAATTTTAATAAAACTCTAACCAGAAAATACTGATGTCGCTAGCCCCACTAGCGGAACTCCCGTAACGCTGCTCAAAAGTCCCTGGACCTGAAAAGCTAATCGGCTACATTCCCAAAGGAATGTACCCAAGAAGCAAAAGCTCACTTGGGTCAGCAATAAAGCTGGTGTGAGAAATCTTCATCCCAAAAATCAATAAAATCGCACGTGATAAACATCAAGCAAAACACAAACAACAAACCATCACACCAATAGGTAGTTCCTCAACGAGGCAAATGTGTGATGCAAGAAAACACAGTCCCAAGAATTTAGTTCCTCAACGAGGCAATCATATTATCATCCTAATATGTAAATATGCATTTACCTGTACTTACCCTATAGGAGTTGACTATGGCAAGTCGGACCTGCAGAAATATTAGTGGATTTGCCATCCTACATAAAAAGAATTAGAAACAATGCAACGTCATTTATTCTTTTTATTTGAATTAGGTTCATCTTTTTAACGGATTGATCACTTAGACGATACCACATTCGCACCACCTCCGTGCCGAACATACATGCCCGTATGCCTCTCTCATATAAAGGAGGACTACTCCGTCATCCATGCCTAAGTGGGGACATCACATACAGGCATGCATCGCGGATACCCCTAACTATATGAGTACCAAAAGCTACCCTTGGGCTATCAATGCGCATAACTCACGTCACATTTTTGACGGATAAATATCAAAGCCTATTTTAGGCATACAAACTCACCACATTTCTGCAAGACTAACCCGAAGGTTATTTTAGTTTCTCTAGTAAGAAATGGGTTCCCCAACTCCGCAAGACGACCCGCAGGTTATTTAGTTTCTCTAGTAAGAGAGGGGAAATCATAAACAAAAGAGATGTGGTAGTTCTAAGTGATACAAGTCCAAGTGGTTTATATGTTCAGAAATCAAGGCTTACCAATATCATTTATTTTTGATAATTCCAAATTTCTCCACAATGACATTTTGTCATTCGTAAATTGATTCACAATCTATCCACCCACATTTTTGGGGAAAACATAGCATATTCATTAATCATGTTCTATAATAACATGGCAATCAAGTCATTCATTGATTCAATTAACCAAATTCTTCATAATGCATAAACGAGTCAACATGCATGATAATACTGTCACGCCCCGATTTTCGAAGGAAACGAAAATCCCAAAAAGCCACGTAGGATTATCCGTTTCCCCCAAAACTCGGGACGTGAGAATTCAATAATAACAGAAACAAATAACAGCATGAACTAAACATCTGAAACAAATAAAAATCTACCCGGAGAAGACTGGCATGGCTAGCTCACTAGCGGAACTCCAGTAATGCAGCTCAAAATCTCTAAACCTGAAAGACTACTCGGCTACATTCCAAAAGGAATGTACCCAAGAAGCAAAAGCTCACTCGGGTCAGCAATAAAGCTGGTGTGAGAAATCTTCATTCCAAAATCAATAAATCCGCACATGATAACATTAAAATAAACCAAACAATAAATAACCACACCATCAGGTAGTTCCTCAATGAGGCAATGGTGTTATCATCCTAATAAATAAATATGCATTCTTTATTACTAATAAATAAAATTTATGACTTATCAATCCTCATAAATGCAACAACACTACAATTCATAATCCTATTAGACTATTATTGAAATATTAAACAAACACATTTTTCTACCTTTAGGAAGACGTGTAGTTCTCATTCAATGGTTGAATGAGCATTTAGTTTCTTCCCTCAAGGCTAACCTAGTATAAGCTAAATTAATCTATACACAATTTCATGGCATGCTCAATTCAATGGTTTAATTTAATTATTTATTTTGTTTTCTAATTCTTGGCTCCTTTTTCCACAATCGCACTCTCCTCCTGTGCCGAACACACCTCACCCAAGTGTGCCTCCCTTGCCATCGAAGCCACTCGGAGCGTACATGACCCAAGTGGGGTGCCACCTCGAGTGTCATGTCATCTCACCCGAAGTTCGATCACTGACAAGCATTCTACACGTACAACCGAACTCACATGGAACGGTGCACCGATATGCAAGCAAGTCTGCATACCCATAATAATATCACACGTATACAAGCAAGTCTGTATACAAAATTTTCATTTCTTTTCACATTTTTTTTTTTCTCTGGAGTTGTGGAAAAAGAACATTTACCAAGTATTTTATTTGAGTCATTATTTTTCCAAATCAATTAACGTCACATCACATTCCCTTTACAAGAACCATATATACATAAAACATTACCAAGGTGATATTCACAACATGACAAAATCTATTTTGCCATCTCCTTCAGAAAAGAATGAAAAACAAGTGTGTCGCAAGCACAAACATTCTTTTAACATAGTCACATACGCGTGACAAGAAAACAAGTTCCATTACTGGCTATACCCCAAATTATGATACCCTGACTATCCTTATGGAAATCCACCTTTTTCTTTTGAAAACCACCTATCATGACCACATCTATTGATTAGACAATGACAATCAATATAAAACATACACTGTCAACGTACATATCCATACCCATACCCATTTACTGTATGACCTTTGTCCTCTTTACACTGTCCCCACACCAAGTAGTGAGATACTCCTAATGGATATGATTGGTTTGTCAGTTCCACCTACATTCAGTTATCTACTTGGTAAAGGAACTTTTTAGGAGATTTTGACTAGTTCAAGAAAACCCAACAAAGAGAAATTTGTTAAAACTGGAAGTTAGAGTTGTATAACAATGAGGTTCTCTGTGCAAGTCCAAGATAGGGAAAAATCCAAACTACTACACTCCAGTAAAGTTTATAGAGATGCCACAACAGAAATGCACATCAAAATCCAAATCCATCAAATACCATAAGCAACTCACCTAACTAATTGAATCCATTAAAATTTCAAGAAACTAAATGCACAAAGAAACAGATCCAACACATTCATTGTGAACTACTAATCCTATATGGATTGATACAAAAACAAGAAAAACCCGTGGACACAATCCTCCTACAAGTAACTAAATTAAACATCCCTGCATTAGGGTTTCCTTAGTCTTACACAAACCCTACCCGATCACATGCTTTTCTAATGATGATGATGACCTAGAGAAACCCCGAATGCCTTGACAATTGCCTAAAGTCAATGTGAACTACAATGGGTATCCATTCATTCATTCAAATCAATTAATTAAAGTAATCAAACCCCATCAATTTAATCTACTAAGTTAAGGGCAAAATCAGGAAGAAAGAAAATGAGGTTTTAATCAAAGTAGATTAAACACACACATAACTATCAGAACCATCACATAAAACAAACTGAAAGTGATAAAAGAGAACTCACATCCATGAAAAATAAAAACCCCATCGTCAAATCCTAAAAATAACAAATTCAGTCAAGAAACAAGGATTGCAAGATACAGGGAATAAAAAAACTCACAATAAAAGAGAGAATGAAGAAAACTCACCTTTGATCCAAGAATCGAAACTCAATCAACACGCGCTAACCATCTGGTCGCAACAATCATCTTGCCACAACCACTGTGTTGAGACATCTCAATCTCGCTTCCTTCAACACGTCCGT
Organism: Berberis vulgaris; assembly: GCA_963556465.1. Lineage (NCBI taxonomy): Eukaryota > Viridiplantae > Streptophyta > Magnoliopsida > Ranunculales > Berberidaceae > Berberis > Berberis vulgaris. Next base: position 1,690,893 of record OY747137.1, on the reverse strand, counting down.
GAAATCAGAGTCATCTGAAACAAGTACCAAACACTCTGCCCACCTATGATCCATCACTTCCACCATGTGATTCCTCAATGCAATATCTGCCGCTTGGGTTGCTTACAATCTCAAAACCCAAAAAGTCCTCTCCAGATAATATGCTCTTTTCAATGGTAACTTCAGTGTGGCCATTGCTCACTAACAACTTTTTAGACTTGATGTTAATTTGATGGGCACTCTATCTCCTATGAGCCCGATATACTCGGTCTTTTTCAATAATGTCAGCTACCTTCGCATTACATAGAGCATATCCTGAGCTTATAAGGTCATAAGAGTGTTTCCAAAAAAAAATTTAGGCGATAACATATTAATCGTGTTTCTGAGCTATAACATTACTCGTGCCACTTCAATGGACTCTTGTAGAATTTGGTGTACTGTTCTATTTGTTCATCATTCACTTTTTTTTTTTTTTTTTTTCCTGACTGCCATTATACAATGCTCAAATCCACTTAGGCAAACAAAGCATTTTAGCAAAACACACTTGAACTTATGATAAAATATAAACTTTATTCTAATGGTATTGTAATGAACAGTACCTGATCTAGCACAACTTCATTGATCAAATATCCAGCCACTTCTTTCGAAATCACCATCAAATCCTCAAGCACCCACTTTCTATTACTCAGAGTAGTCGAAACCAAATTCGCATACCTCTGAGCGCCTCCAGATCTTCATCATGCTATACACACTGGACATCGACACAACAGAAACAGTGCCTGCAACCATGTTCACCATCACAGGACCTCGACCCCTTTTTACCCGATCCATTTCCATACATACTCATCTACCCTTGATTAGATTGTAATTTCTTCTTCCAGCAAAGAAAGTCATGATTCTAGTCTTGTATCTGAGTGTACAACCCCATCCTTCAAATTTCACAAACAAAATTTGATATGAAGAAGAAGAACAATCTACAAGAATCCTGCCTTTTAGGCTGCAATGACCAAGGCAGTTAAGCCTTCAGCAGCAAGCAAAAAAAAAAAAAAGATTGGGAGAGAGGCAGTCAAGCCCTCATCAAGAATCTCAAACATTCTGTTAAAAGAAAACACATCGGTCCTGCCTTCCTAAAGAATTTCTTCCCTATCACAAAGGTCCTTGCCATGAACCATATATAGAAGGTTGCCCAGCTCATTCATCTCCCATTCAGTGAAGATGAGAAACTGAAGTTCCATCCATGATGCTCATCAGTGGAATAGTCGTATCCCAGAATTCCACTATGTCGCCTTGCTTGCTATTGCAGATCTGAAACATATTCGAGAAGGAGTCTCTTGACCTGATTCCCTCATACCATCTGTCATTCCTGAAATTATTGGGTCTCCTCTACCAAACTTGTACGAGATGTCATGGACATTGTTGTTTAGACTCTAAATTCTCTTCCATATCCTCCTCCCCACCCTCTTGAACTAACTTCGCACCCACCCCGCCGCCATCGAAGGAGAGAAGAGAAGAAAGGAGAAAAGAAAGAAGGAAGGAGAAAACAAAGAAAAAGGGTTTTGTTTCTTTTATATGGTGGGAGGCTATTCGCCCCCACCGAACTTTCGAGTGCACCCATCCTCTTTCACAAAATAAAAAACCCTACTTATTAGTTTAATAAAAGCCCCCAACCAAGCCCAAATAAAATTTTAGTAGCAACCCATCAACATTAGGGTTTACAAAAGAAATTTATATTTATTTAATTAGGCGGGTATTACAAATACCAATCTCCAAATTTTTCACAATGCATTAATATTCATCAACCATTCACATCTCAAACATCACTATTAACTTAGAGTATGAAAACCATAGTTATGAGCTACTAACTGTAGTTTAACCAAGCCAAACAAATCCATATCTAATAGCCTTTCTTAAACACTGATTTCTGTGTGAGCTAACTTAGCTTACAGTGCCTTAATAAGAAATACGACATTCAATATACCCAAATGCTCGACAAAATGTGGGAGATTGTCTCACATCATAATCAAGTCCTACTAAGAAGTAATTGTATAATGGAAAAATCAGCCACACTTTAGTAGTAGCCATTAGAAGATCTAACCACTTACCATGACCTTGCGACATGATGACAATTACCTACACTATAATATTGATCATAAATTAATAAAAATAGTAAAATAGAATTTTAGCTTCAAAAAACAACGTGTAATCCTCCTCTCTGTCCCACTCCTATTCTTATACTAAATTACTTGTTCACAAACAAAACTTACAAACGAGCGACAGGTCCTTGATTACGCAAGAACGCTGCATTGTGACTATTTGTCAAAGTTTATCCAATGACTTACAACAAATTTATGACCATCGATAGATTCATCAAGTATTGACTCATATCAAGGGCAACCCTTCGTAACCCATCACTAATACAAACACTCTATTCGATGTTGCACATTCCAAAACCATAAATACCCATCACAGAATTCAAACACAAGCATTGCAAAGAAACACGAACAAAATGCACAAAGAAAACAAACCCATTCTCACGGGCAAAACCCATTCTATTTTTTTTGTAAATTAGGGATATTCTATTTTCAAGAAACAACGTGAACTAGGCACCTAATCAACCAATCAAATAATCCAACAACAGATTATCTAAAAAGGTACTATTTAATATATACTCTACTCATCGAAAGACAACAAGTGGAACAAGAAACAAGTAACACAGCATAGGCAAACTGATAGAAAAGAAGGACTCAAAGTAGAAGAGAAAGAAATGAAGAAACTCACTGAAATTGCAAATTGCAAAGGATTGCGCAGCCAACGCTATCGTCCCATCATCCTGCCGCCTTCATCATGACAAATCCAATGTCGTTATTTTCCTCCCAAGATTCATACAATTTCTTCAACCGTGCAACCATTGAAGTATTGAAAGCATTGAGAATAGATGGTCTGTTGAGAATCGCAGTTCTTGAAACAGCTTTCCCTTCAACTAAGACCTGGCTTTGGAGATCATCGATTGCAGAAGCATAGTTCGGTTGAGCAGAAATGTTCTTGGGTTGAGAGATGCTACAGAGGCTATTAAGAGAACATCTGGTCGCTGTCGATAAAGTTCTAAACCTCTGCATCTCTTCTCCCAATCTCAGACAATAATTGCGTAGAGTTGGCTTACTTGTACTATAGAATAAACAACTATTTTCTTTTCTCTTCACAGCTTTCAAAGTACAACCGCGAGCTATCCCCAAACTCTCTGATTCCCACCCTAATTTCTGTTAGCTTTAGATGCTTTCGATTAAATAGATGTAATGGGGGTTGCAGAAATGGCTTCCCTTGAACCCTAGTAGATAAACAAGAGAGAGTGAGATTGACCATCTGAAGATCTTTAGTTCTAGACATGGAAGCGAAGGTATGGGGTCGAGTTCGAATGTCGAAAATGTAAGGCGTTTGAAGCCATGGGACCAAGAAGTGGGTTCCTTCACCTACTGTGTCATCTAAAACTCCTCGAAATCGATCGAAGAGAACTGCACGTTGCCCTCCATCCATGGTGTAAAGAGCCGAGTTCACCACAGTCGCGCCAACGCCCAGACCAAATGTTGCTCGCGCGACATTGCTAAGAAGCGACCACACTGCTGGATTGCTGCCCATGGTTTCTTTCAGAGGTTTACTTTTGGTTTGGATGCAAACAAAGAAAGAAGAAAGACCTTTATGTATTTGCTTGCTTTGGGGTTTTCTTTTCTGGTGCTATGAAGCTCTCTATCTCTCTCGGTGATCCCCTTTTCGCAGTCCATCTCTTCTCACTTCTGCTTCGGCTTCGCCTCCTCCTTCCATTCTTGGGACGCTGCTACCAAGCAGCACCACCATTTTCAACGCCGCCATCGTGAAGAAAACACAAGGAAAAGATGAAGGAAGAAGGAGAAAAGAAGAAGGAAGGAGAAAAAAGAAGAATAAGGTTTTCTCTTTATAGGGTGGGTGGCTATTCGCCCCCACTGAACTTCTGAAAGCACCCGCCCTTTAACTCACCAAATAAAACCCTAATTTCGAAATTCACATTCAATTAAATGTAGCCCTATTTTATTTAATTAAAAATAAAATAAATTATCTTTATGAAATTTAGGGGTGTTACATTATACACACGTTAAATGGAATCTCGTCCCGAGATTCGGAAGGTAAGAAAGTTGACTCAATTTCGAAAAATACGAGTTGTCAAACAAAAAAACATTTTTAAAACACAAATTTCAATTGAATTTTTAGAAACATAAATTATTTATTGTTATTTGAAAAGTAGGGGTGTTACATGCTTCTCCTTAAGGTAAACACCTCGATACTATGTCTGTTTGTACATATTCACATGATAGTGAAAGTTGGATACAGTGTGGTGATTTGTATAAATATTGAACCTTATTAAAAAAAATAGTGATAGTGAAAGTCAATCAGTGCTTACATTATCTTCCAGTCAGTGAAGAAAAGTTGTGGAGAAGAGTACGCGAATGTTGATCCCAGTAATGCAAAATGCCTTGAAGATCTTCAAGCTGTATCAGAGGTCAGGGTCTTGGTGACTACTTTATTGGCAGTCAAATTTCACTTCTGTCATCTAAAGCATTACTTGATGTTTGTCATCATTCTCCTTTACAGTGTACTTCAGGACTGAATACAACACATATCTTGGAACCGAAATGTGTATTAGTAGCACCCAAGCCAAAACTAATCGTTACAGATAGAAGAGCACTAAATGAGAATTCAAGCAAGCTTATATTTTCAAGGCCCCCAGCCTCCCGAGCTTCGGTGTAGGGTATGTATACTTGATTCCAATTGACTTCTATACGAGATTGATCGAGTTTAATGTCAGCTTCAAATGATAAAGGCTTTATTCTTTGATTTTCAACCTTGCTCACAACTGGGCAAGTGAAAAATATTGCTTGCAGGATTATGCTCATCTCCTCTCTTACCATTGGGCAAACAATATTGACGTCCAAAAGGCGCTTAAAGTCTGCAAGGTATAACAAATCAAGCAGAACAAACATTGCAAATATATCATTTATAGACCTATGTGTAGCAAGGAGTTTAGAAATGTTATTTGCAATGACCAGGGAACAATAGAGGAATGGATCAGGTGCAAATGGGGTGGTCCATTTTATAGATGTAATGTCAAAAATAATTTTGATTGTTATCAGCGTCTCAGTAAAAGAAACTATCGTTCGTTAATTTATAGGTAAGGCTACCATACATATTGAGTTATACCATTTCATTTTTTATGTGAGGCATTGCTCTCTCATATGGGTTTTATGTTTAATTAATAGCGGTGATCACGATTACCTTGTCCCATATCTGAGCACACAAGCATGGATAAGATCGCTAAACTACTCCATCATAGATGAATGGAGACCATGGTACACTGATGGTCAAGTTGCAGGGTATGCCTATAAACCGTATTTGAAATATGATTTAGCGGGAACTTTCATTTTGAAGCTAAGTTTTTAGTATGTATTTCATGTAGGTACACAAGGACGTATTCAAATAACATGATGTTCGCCACTGTAAAGGCAAGAAACTTATTCTCCTATTTCAGCTAGTTAAGTTGAACTTGGTTGATTAAGGGGCTGTATTTATCTTTTACTATCCAGATCTGAACTAGGTTTAATTCAGATGGATCTACCCAGTTCAGAGAGTTTGTTTCTTAAAAGCTGGAAACACAAATTTTAAATATGATAGTTTCATAAGGGGGCTATAAATCGAAGTAAAAATAAATTCAAGGTTGAAAACTAGCCAAAATAAGAAATACATCACCAAGTTTCATTTGAAGTTGTTGATGCAGGGAGGAGGTCACACTGCTCCGGAGCAACGACCTGAGGAGTGCTTAGCTATGTTCACAAGCAATGGCGGACTCAGGATTTTAGTTAAGGGGGGCGAAATGGCAAGTAAATTTTTTTTTTCTACCCGAGCTAGTAAAATAAAAAAATACAACTATACAAATACATTGCATATACCAAATTGAATTCAGTGTAATTAAATTTTAAGCCAAAATTAGGTCACAATATCAATAACCTTAGCAAGGGGCAAATGAGCGTAATAAATAGAACATATAATTAAAATCACAAAATAATTAAGATAAGTATCTAGTTGAAGCAAAAAAAATCTGAAATTTACGAACATAATAAGATCCTAATACAATTTCATAGAAAAATGATTTATATGAGGCTCAAATTTTGTATAAGTTGGCTAATGACATATATTTTTATTGAATTCTATATTTATTATTTTAGATATTAATTTCAAATATTTTTTTTGTTAGAGGTTTTACACCACTTGTGGTGAATATCCATAAAGAAATTATACGCTCTGAGAGGACCGAAAATAAATTTTTATTAAACTAAACAATTTTTTTAATGTTTGCGATTACTAATAACATTGTATTGAAAAAAATGCATAATGAATAACCATAAAGAAATCATGCGCTCGAAGAGTATCGAACACGGGTTGTTTACCAAAAGTTAAACACTTTAAACCACTATACCAATATATAAATGTAGAAATAGTTGAATGATTAATATATATAATGTATTAATTGATTTTTTTTAAGACTAAATATAAAATATTTTTTTTTTTAAAGTTGCACCCCCCCCCCCCCCCCCCTCGCCCTTTAGTAGGTCTGCCCATGCAATCAGATCTATAGCATTTCGATCTAAGTGTCCGTTGCATTCTTCACCCGCTAATTCTTATTGACGAGAAAACGGGCGAGGGAGGGGGGTGGAACCCTCCATCTCCCTCGAGATGCGCTACAAACTCTTCTTCACCATTGTCTCACAATGAAAACTCTTTACTCATCTTATAATTAAGTACAATACTATAAAAAAGAATGAACGTGTGCAAATTCCCAAGTGATGGAACATATGCTTTTGTTTATTCCTAATTTGTTGTTTTTCTTCGTTATTAGAAAAGTTGTTCATTAAAGGGTAAAGTGGTAATTTATCCTCTTGTATTCGTTTTTATGTATGAAACTATATAACGATCGTTTAGTAAAGGTTGCCTTCAACCTGATTCTTAGATTTTTCATTTGCCCCTATGACATTCATCCAATTTTCATACTAAAGTATGTCAAAGGTGTGATGGCTCAGTGGTATTGCTGCTACAAAGTATTGTGATACATTACTTTGGGTCATGTGGCAACTCCAAGGATTTTTTATTCTTTTTAGGAGTTGCTACGTGTATCCGTATTTGGCTCGGTTGTACCAACTCTTTGTTGCAATGGTATTTTGAGATTTTTAACTTTATTGGACCAATCTAAAAGATGTAACACCAATTTACTATTTTTTTAAAAATGAAAACCATTTGGTAATGAAACTTTCTCATTTGGTAATGGAAAACGTATGAAAATCGTGGAGAAAAGATTGAGTCTCCTCTGACTCAGTCTTGTTCTCTAAAGCAAATAAAAAGATATTTATTATTTCAAATAAAATAGGTTTTATCTCAACCCGGCTCGGCTCGGCTGGAAAGCGGCGGCGTGCATGTGTGTGGAGTGGACCAACATTGGTCTATCTTCTCCCTCATTCACAAAAGTGGGTACCCCTTGGGATCCAAACCCAGGTCCAAAAACTATCCTTATTAACTCCTCCAAAGTGAGTTACATAGAGGATATATTTGGGACTAAACAATTTAGAGAGAGATTTGAAAGTTAAGAAACTATTTCCTTTTTTTTTTTGAAATTTACACTATTATTTCAACAATCTCCCACTTGAATTAAAAAAAAACATTTCTTCATCGAGCAATATATACAATATAAGATTGTGCATAAACAAAAGTGTCTGTCAACTTGAACTCTTGCGTAGTGTTCATTATTTAAATTATATTAGAGTAACTTGTAGTTTTGAACTCTATCTCTAACAACATTACAAGCACAACCTTACTAGGGTGAAGTCTAAAAAGTCCATGCTTTAAGGTCATACACGTATATCCTAGTATAGTGAAGGCTCTAGGAATTTTGCCCACAAATTCCATAGGAAGCGGCCATACTTCCACAATCACTTAGGTGAGTCTATCAAGAGTACTCATGTAGCTAGGTACTCCACTCCACATAGAGTATAGATTTCATTAAAAGTTTTAACTCATATCCTACTATCGATTCAGGAACTCATGCTTCAATCTAGGAATGAAATTACAATAAAGTCAGCATGATTCACCTCATATCATTCACAACTTGTTATTACCCATTGAACCTATTTATTCGGATCTCCGGTTTATAGGTCAGGTTATCATCATGAATAACTCATCAATTTAAGGGCATAAGTCTCATTCCTTTGGAGGTTTCGAAAACCTTCTGATGCAGCAACAGTGTGTCCCACGCGCCGCCCAAACCCACTCGTCGCTCACAGCTCACAGCGTGTCCCACGCACCGCCCTAACGCACTCGCCGCTCACAGCGTGTCCCACGCTGTCCATGTATATTTTTTTCCTTGTATTTCTTGTATAAATACCACATCAATGTGGATCTGTAGGCATCAACTTTTCAATCAAAAACCTATCTACTTCTCTGTGTGAGAAATCTACTTCTCTATGTGAGAAATTATCCTTCTTCTCTTTGTGAGATCGCAAGTTAGGGCGCACCTAGCAACCCGCTGCGTCACCTTCTATCTAGCTAATCCTTTCGTCAAAGAATCAACCAAGTTCTCATAAGTTCGTACATGATCCACTCTAACAACTCTAGTAGATGGAAACTCTCTAACCGTACTGTGCTTACGACGTATTTGTCGTATTTTGCCGTTATAATAACGGTTCTGTATATTTGCAATAACCGCGGTACTATCGCAATGGATCAAGACAGCTGGTATCGATTTTTCCCATAGAGGGATCTCTGCTAGCAGGTTTCTTAACCAACCTGCTTCCTCACTAGCCGTTGCTAGTGCTATCATCTCTGCTCCATCGTGGACTATGCCAAAATAGTCTATTTATTTGATTTCTAAAAAACAGCTCCACCAGCTATACTAAAAATATAGCCACTGGTTGCTTTGGAGTCATCTAATAGGGTGTTCCAATCAGCACCGCTATATCCTTCAAAAACAGCGAGAAACTTCTGATAGTGTAATCCAATGTTTTTAGCCCTAGCCTGTTACAGGTATAACATAGGAACTGTGTTGTTTCATTCCTTGAGGGGTGTTTTTATCCATTCTGATTTCGCAGAGGATTTTGATTCTGTTGGTTGCGGTTCTGATTGTTTCGATTCTGATTGTTTCGGTTTCTATTGTGACTCTGATTTTTCATAGTCTTTCCACCGGATTTCAGAGCCACAGGGGTGAATTTCTTATGATTAGAAATAATCAGAATTTCATCTTTCTGATCTTGTTTCTGAGCTTTTTCCTCAATCCGAAGTCGGGTGATAAGACTTTCTAGAGAGAACTCTTTGGTTTTATGCCTAAGTGCATTCTTAAAGTCTTTTCAGCTAGGGAGCAGTTTATCTATCACAACAACTATTTGAAATTGCTCATCTAACACTACAACAATTAAGGCATTTTTCAAGAAAAAAAATCCTTGACAAAATTCAAAATTTTGTTGAAAACTACTTTTAACAAGGAAAAAAATTCGTTGGTGGGTTCCTGGAGGCATCCCCGTAGCTAAAGGTATTTGCCAAGGAATTACAATTTTTGTTGGTAAAAGGGATGCTAAGTCAAGAAAATATTTTGTTGGTAATATTGACAACTACCAAGGAAATTCGTTAGTAAAAATCAAATATCGTTACCAACAAATTGTTTGTTGCAAGAGCTATTTTATTTACCTACAAAATTTTTCTCGAAAAATCTTAAAATCATCAAGGAAAATTGTCATTGGCAAAGGTAACAACCTTTATCATAGAACTTTTTCATTGGTAAAATGCATGAATATCAACGAAAGTTGTCATTGGTATCGTTACCAATTACCAAGGAAATTATTTTCAATAAAAAAATGATATATTAAAGTTGTCTAAGAGACGACCTAATCTAGGTCCCAAACTCTAAGGACATCACCCACTACCTCCCAAACTCTAAGGACACCACTCTTGATGATAAGACCCCACTATGGAATTCCATATATAATATATTTATTTTTAGGCTCAACGAGAATCGAACTCCTGACCTATAGTAAAATCTGTTGCAATATTTACCAATTGAGCCATTTGAATAATTGTGTTGTGTGAACCAACTTTATAGCTTATTAAAACAAATTACTCATTTTTTGCAATAAAAAAACCATTGCTACGTATATAATAGAGACCAATATATAATATTTTGTCACTATAAATTAGAACTAAATATTTTCACGATTATAAGATTTATGTTAAATATGTACCACTTTTAGCAATGAAAAAAAATTTCACAGTAACACCATTATAATTAGCAACAAAATAGTAATAGCATTTCAATGCTATATGTTATTGAAATTGGTTATATCCCCAATGAAATAAAATTAAATTGTTGTAAATAAGAAAATGAGCCTTAATAAGAAAAATGTTCATGAAAATTTTATCAATATTTAGCAACGAAATAAATTGTTACCATTAATATTATAATTAACAGTAAAATAATGTTGTATTGTTAAATAAATTTTATTTGATTTTTCAGATGAAATAATATCAATGCTACTAATAAAAAATTTCAACGAATTGATATTTTTTTCACTATAAAGAAGCTAGGAGCTTTAAATATAAAAATATTTCATGAAAAAAAATTCATTATAAGTAACCAAATAAATCGTTGCAATAACGTGGTAATTAACTAGAGAAAATTTAGTTTCATTGTTAAAGAGACACGAACAAGTGTTATAGCGCATTTACTAAGAAAATGTTTGTCAATAATATTAATATTTATTAGCAATGAAATAATTTATTGTAAATGACGTCATTATAACTAACAAACTAAAATTTCGTTGAAAAAGAAATATTTTGTTGCTAAATAATGTTGGTGGGAAATTGATTTTGGAATAAATATTTTTCGCCATCTCTTTACAAAGAAAAGTTGCCAACAAAATAGATTTTGTTACAAAAATTGACAACTCTATGGTTTTTTCAATGAAATTTAATTTTATTAGAAATAGTAACATATTAACAAGGAAAATAAAAGTTGTTAGTAACTAAAACATTTTTTGTAGTGAATATACCAATTTCCAACAAAATAATGACTTGTCGCTATAAAATAGTTAGTGAACTTTAATGAGAAACAAATTTTCATGAAAATAGTTATCAGTTTTTACCTAGAAAACAATTTGTTATGAACAATGTTATAATTACCAACAAAATATTATTTCATAGCTACAAAGATTTCATTAAAAAAGATATTGTTTCCAACAAAATAAAAAATGTTGCCAATAGTGTGACAATTCTCAATGAAATATTACTTTGTTGCTATAAATTAATAAACGAGCTTTAACAAGAAAAAACCTAATGAAAAAAATTATCAATCATTATCAACGAACCGAATCATTACTAATAATGTGATTATTGTCTAGGAAAACATATTTCCTTACTAAAGAGGGATGAATAAGATTTAATATTCGTTAACAAGAAAAGTTAGTTGTTGTTAAAATTAGTTTTCTTTAGCAACAAAATATTTCATTTCAGATGTTGCCATAATTACCAAGGAACAAGTATTTTGTGGCCATAAAAATAATTTCATTGTTAAATCAATTTAGCGAAAAATTGGGTTTTGAGGGAATGTTTCCCGCCACCTATTTAACAAGGAATGTTTCCTACAAAATATATTTTGTTGGAAAATAGTAACAAGTTTATGGCTTTTTCAAGGAAATTTTTTATTCGTTGACAATGCTACAATATTAACAAGGAAATCAATTTTCGTAGCAATAATTTTGTTGGTAAAAAATAGATTTCTTGTAGTGTAAGGACATGCCTTCAGATATGATTTCATGAGCAATTTTCTGTAGCTAGTGAGATTGTGTTTCCACGGATTTGTCATCAGTCATTAGGTATTTCAGGTAGCGACTGAGGACATATTTCTTTGTGTCAGCCTCCTCAGTGTCATATTTCTTTGATCAATAACATATTTTCTTCAAGTTATAATGGGATATTGATGCTAGAAAAATAAAGTAAAATAAACTCTATTATCATGCTAAACTTTTATCGTGCCAACGATACGGAGAATACCCTAATTTATTAATAAAACTAGCCTTTCCCTAAGCACATAAAATTTACTCCTGCTACTAAAAAAAATGAAAACTACCGAGCTAAGATATAATGGAAATTATTTTTAATGATTAGCATGCACGTAATTTAGCTATAGACTAACTCTATTGAATGTTGTTGATTCTATAACTATATGTAGTTAAACTATTCTTCAGTTAAAATGATCTTTAAGGCTTGTCCTAGAGGTAAAGAAATTTTCATGGTGCAAATTTATCAGCTGTTTCTGTAGCCATTTGAGTTCAGATTTGTCAAAACTATGAGACTCTCTTTAAAAAATTTAATCTTAATGGATGAATATTTCATGAGGAATCTTATGAGCTTCTTTATTTTGCCATCAGGAATTCTAAATGTGGAGGAAACGGGCGAGGGACGTGACGTGGCGGGGTGGGGACCGTTCACTTCGCTCGAGATGCGCGCACAAAAAGTGACGGCACATATCCCGAGCGAGGTGGACGGTCTCCACCCCGCCATGTCACGCCCCTCGCTCGTTTCCTCGACATTTAGAAGCGCTCTTTTGCCATAGTTTAGGTTGATTTCATCTTCTTAGAAATATAAAATTTTCTTGCTGAACACCAACTGATATTTGGCTCCCATAAAATGGATAATCTTCTGCAGTTGGGAACTCAGATATGCTTGTAAGGTAAAAAGAAGTTCCTTGGGAAGATGATAAATGGTTACCTCTGCTTATTCACATGCCAGTCTTGTCTCGTCCCGTCCCAAACTTGTTTGAAATGGGATAAAGTCTATCCATCCCAAACCTGCTTGGAATGGGATGAGGTCTATAACATTGTGAAGCAGTGGTTGGTCAATCACTTAAGAGTTTAATTCGAATCCACTTTACATAGCAGGTGATTCATACTGTGGCATTACCGGCCCCATCATTGTTTTTGCTCGATTTCATTCTTTGTGTTGTGTAGTTGCTGATTTTCAGTATTCATGATGTTAATGCAGGCATTAAATTGCAGCACAAACCACTCATCAATCTAAGTGTACTTTCTTTGAAGAGAAGCAGATAATATGTTGTTTAAATTCATGTGCTTTTTTAGAAATTTACTTTGTTTTCGCACGTTCGTTCAATTTGTACTTTGAGATCTATAGAGTAATCTAACTCGGTCAATCTGATACAAGTTTTCTACTGAGTGCAAATACATATGGCCTGGAAACATTTTCAATGTCAATTGTGTTTGAAATGGTATAAGGGGTATATACTAAAATAAGGTTTGGGGATCTCAAAACCCATGCTCGCTTCCCAAAAAAAAAACAAGAAGAAGAAGAAACCCAGGAACAGATATGAACTTTGATGCTAATTCAAGTATTCCATTTGTTCATCAAATGGCACTTTTATATATCAGACGAACTCTATGAGGTGATCTTTCTCTCAACTTCCACCCTCATTAGAGTTCATCCTTATATTCTGTGTTTGTGATAATTTGGTGGTTGTTTTCAGGCAACAAAAGCAAGTTGCAGAGGGGACTATGTTAATGTAGATACTAGAAGTGTACAATGTGATATGGATCTACAAACCGTCTTCAACGTAATTAGTTATGAAATTTTGTTTTTTTCGTTTCATAAGGTTTAAAATCCAGTTTAACCTCCCAAGACATAAATGTTGAAATGATCTATCATGCACATAAAGCTCACTGCAGGAGTGAACCGCGGACACATTTTGGAGCATTATTGCCGTGACGTGACACAAGAAGAAGAACCAACTTGGACAGCCCGAAGATCCGTCACAGAAAACTTTATGCATTCCCCCGCCCAACTCCCATTTCCTGACCTTGGATGCAGGGTAACACTGACTTCCTATACCTGTACCTTGAATGAATACATACACTTGCAGATTATGACTTACACCATTTGCAGACTTATGTTTACTTGCCCTCTACATTCTGGGCAAATGATGACCGACGCTCTCCATATCAAGAAGGTATGATCATATCATGATGATTGACACAGAAATATTAGTGATGATTGTAAGTATATATGATTTATGAATGATTCAGGGGATGGTAGAGACATGGAATAGGTGCAAGCTTTGTATACCTTACATTAAAGATGTACAGACCTGGATTTCCATCGAAGTCTGAGCATAAAAGGGTATGAGCATATATAACCTTTTATATACAAAAGAGTATAACATTGATTGAAGACTAATGATTCTTTACAGTGGTGACCATGACATAACAATTCCATACTTGGGTACTCAAGAATGGATAAAATCGCTCAACTTTTCAGTTGTTGATGGGTGGCGACCGGGGTTTGTTGACAATCAAGTTGCTGGGTATATAACTTCATAATTCCACCCCCCATTAAAATGCATCATCTTAAGAACTGGTAATGAAATGAAGGTTCTTATTTTCTTGTAAATACACAAGGACATATTTTAACCAGATGACATTTGCCACTGTTAAAGCAAGAACTCATCTTGCCCTCTACTTCATTGGTTTGTTGCTATAGTATATACAAGTTCAAACGATTGTAAAGCTAATGTTTAAGTGTTGATTTTTTCAGGGAGGAGGACACACTGCCCCGGAATACATTCCTAAGTTACGCAGATCGTAGGCGCACAAATTTGGGGTTTGCAGTAGGTGATAGAGTTTTCTTGAGAATTTCCCCCATGCGAGGTGTTATCAGGTTTAGGGGAAGAGGGAAATTAGCTCCGAGATATATTGGGCCTTATGAGGTTGTTGAGAGAGTCGGTCCTGTGGCGTACCGACTTGTTTTGCCACCAGCTATGTCTGGGATTCATGATGTCTTCCATGTATCAATGCTTCGAAAATGTTCAGTAGATCCGACCCAGATTATAGAGCCGAATGATATTGAGGTGTCAGAGGATTTGTCTTATCCCGTGCAACCAATATCTATTGTTGATAGAGATGAAAAACGATTGCGACGGAAGACTATAAGACTGGTGAAAGTACAGTGGAGTGACCAGGAGGGCGATGTGACATGGGAATTGGAAGATCGTATTCGGCAGTTACATCCGTATCTATTCTCGTAGCCTCCTGTCTTTTTCTTAGTTTAATCTCAAGGACGAGATTCCTTTTGAGGTGTGTATTATGTAACAACTGTTTTTTTCTTTGTACCACCGCGATACTATTTAGAAATTTGGTGGTGGCATATAGCCATTTTCCCTTCTATAAGACTATACAAATTTTTTTTTTTTTATTTCTTTTCACTCTTCTCATCAGAGCTTAGGAGGTTGTATGTTGGTCAACCAGGTCTAGGAGAGAGCTTGAGAGGGAGGATTCCTTAAAGATTTACTTGAGGATCTTGATGCATGTTGGGGAGGAGGAGTCTTATGCTTTGAGGAGTGCAATACCTGTGGTTGGTGAGTAGATCGAACATTTCTTGAATGATTTAACCCCTTTGATTGCATGTTTACTCTTTTTTGGTATAAATTTGGGGAGGTTTGCTATTATGGGTTAAGATGAGTAACCTAGTGTCTTTTCGTAATAGTAGAATAAATTTATTTCACATTTTACAATATTTTAAGATGAGTAACCTGTTGTGACCACCGTGATAACATTAAATTTTAGAATAAATTTATTTCACATTTTACAATATTTTAATTTTGGCAATAATGTGCCTCGAGATGCGTGTTTCAAGTAGATGTTTATTATTGAATATTGTGCATCATATATATGATTGTGATATTTAGAATTTAGTTCCTCTAATGGAATTATGGAACGATACTACTTGATTAGTGTTGAGAATCTTGAGTTTGACATGAATACCCTACTCCGGCGTTTGAAATGTACAGAGTGGTACATTATGGCATAGATGCCTTGGTTTCTTATATTTGTGTAATCCGTACATAGTGAGTTATACGGTGACTGTCTCCAAAAGGGGAAAACTAAGCCACTATACGAGTTATGACTCGCGTGATATAGTGGAGTGTTCCTGAGGAGCAGTGTCTGATTTTCAAAAGGGGAAAACAAAGCCAATGTATGAGTCATGACTCGCGTGATACAGTGGAGTGTTCCTGAGGGGTCAGAGGAAGAGTGTGAACTTATTTCTCTTCCAGCGCGCAGTTTTAAATTGTGATTTGGCCCGTGTGTCAAGTCTTTTGAGGTGAAGTATGCATTTTAGAGACGGCACCCCGTTTGAAATGTATACATACTCAAAGTGGGTATTGGTACACGTGTGGATGTGTGTCGGGGTGAGACACATTCGGCACATGGAGAGGTGCGATAGGGTATTCATGGTCTAAGATGTTTTGTAGCATGCCCTCCGGTAGGGAACTAAGCCATTGTACAAGTTTCAACTTGCGTGAGGTGATGGTGAGTTCCTAAGGGCCTATAGAAGGGACATGTCTTGGAACAGGTATGTCCTAGATAAATAAAAAAAATGGGTATGATATGTTTTGAAAGTGAGTATGCGAGAATTTGATAAGATGACATGTGCTTAAGATTATGAAAATTTTCATTCATTTGAAAGGATTAATGGTCTATTAAAAGGTTAGGTTTTTGTTGATAATCTGATTTGTGCATATGACTAGTTAACCATATGGTTGGTGCAGTAGGTATAAGTTGTAGCATGTGATGTAAGGTAAATGTGGATATATATTGAAATATGGATTATCATTTGTGTTATTTATAGTTGATTTTTTTTTATCTGCTCATACCAGCTTTAGGCTGACCCATTTTGCTTTGTTTTGTGGCAAATGGGTGTACTCTTATTGGAGTGCAGGCGTTGAAAGCGACTTTGTGGATCAAGCCGGGCGGAACTAGATTCTAGTCATTTCCAGGGTTTGTATTATGTTTTGTGTTTTTCTTTGTGGGTGTTATATATGAAAGTTATGTTTGTGAGAATGCTTTGATGTGTAGAGTTGGGGGAGAAGGTTGCCTTTGGCATGGTTGTAATACTTTGGAATGTTTGTAATATTTTGGAATTTCATTTTCCGAGAATTGTTTGTGTGATAATGTGGTTAAGTGGTATGTCACGTGCCGTTTGTAGGAAATCTCCCGATCTGTTGGGATTTTTCTTATGAGCGGGGCATGACAACAAGCTTGGATAAGATTGCTAAACTACTCCATCATAGATGAATGGAGACCATGGTACACTGATGGCCAAGTTGCAGGTATGCCTATAAACCGTATTTGAAATATGATTCAGCTGGAACTTAATTCCATTTCGAAGCTAAGTTTTTAGTATGTATTTCATGTAGGTACACAAGGACATATTCAAATAACATGACGTTCGCCACTGTAAAGGCAAGAAACTTATTCTCCTATTTCAGCTAGTTAAGTTGAAATTGGTTGATTAAGGGGCTGTATTTAATTTTTTACTAACCAGATCTGAACTAGGTTTAATTAAGATGGATCTGCCCAGTTCAAAGAGTTAATTTGTTTCTTAAAAGCTGAAAACACAGATCTTAAATATAATAGTTTCATAAGGGGGCTATAAATCGAAGTAAAGATAAATTCAAGGTTGAAAACTAGCCAAAATAAGAAATAAATCACCAAGTTTCATTTGAAGTTGTTGATGCAGGGAGGAGGTCACACTGCTCCGGAGCAACGACCTGAGGAGTGCTTAGCTATGTTCACAAGCAATGGCGGACCAAGGATTTTAATCAAGGGGGGGCGAAATAGCAAGCAAATTTTTTTTTTCTACCCGAGCTAGTAAAATAAAAAAAATACAACTATACAAATACATTGCATATACCAAATTGAATCCAGTGTAATTAAATTTTAAGCTAAAATTAAGTCACAATATCAATAACCTTAGCAAGGGGCAAATGAGCGTAATAAATAGAACATTTAATTAAAATCACAAAATAATTAAGATAAGTATCTAGTTGAAGCAAAAAAAATCTAAAATTTACAAACATAATAAGATCCTAATACAATTTCATAGAAAAATGATTTATATGAGGCTCAAATTTTGTATGAGTTGGCTAATGACATATATTTTTTATTGAATTCTATATTTATTATTTTAGATATTAATTTCAAATATTTTTTTTTGTTAGAGGTTTTACACCACTTGTGAACCAGCAATTCATTTCTTAGAAAACAAAAAAGTAGGGATAGGTCATAATGACAAAATTGTAATTGTGACTATCCATAAATAAATTATACGTTCCGAGAGGACCGAAAATAAATTTTTATTAAACTACACAATTTTTTTAATGTTTGCGATTACTAATAACATTGTATTGAAAAAATGCATAGTAAATAACCATAAAGAAATCATGCGCTCGAAGAGTATCGAACTCGGGTTGTTTACCAAAAGTTAAACACTTTAAACCACTACACCAATATATAAATGTAGAAATAGTTGAATGATTAATATATATAATGTATTTATACATTATATAATTGATTTTTTTAAAGGCTAAATATAAAATAATTTTTTTTTTAAAGTTGAGGGGGCAGCTGCCCCCCCTCGCCCCTTAGTAGGTCTGCCCATTATGCAATCAGATATATAGCATTTCGATCCAAGTGTCTGTTGCATTCTTCACCCGCTAATTCTTATTGACGAGGAAACGAGCGAGAAAAGGGGCGAGGGAGGAGGTGCAACCCTCCATCTCCCTCGAGATGCGCCACAAACTCTTCTTCACCATTGTCTCACAATGAAAACTCTTTACTCATGTTATAATTAAGTACAATACTATAAAAAAGAATGAACGTGTGCAAATTCCCAAGTGATGGAACCATCTGCTTTTGTTTATTCCTAATTTGTTTTTTTTTTTTTCTCTCTTTATTAGAAAAGTTGTTCATTAAAGGGTATTTTAAAGAACCATAGCCCCAATAGAAAAATAGGATTAAGTTAATTTCCTATTTTTATGGCATTTTAAAGAAACTTAATATATTGATTTATACCATTTAATCATCATAATTACATTCAATCAAAGGTTTTAGTGTGCATATATATAATTTTTATTTATTTATAATGTTGTAAAGAGCATGAGTGGTATACACAAAATTAAATTCAAAGTTTTGTTAGACCAATAGGCGATACATAAAATTTTAACTATTAATTAGCACTATTTTATTTTTTGTGTCAATCAACAATTTGCTCGATGCATATAGATTCAATGCAAAATCATTGAAGAATAGATAAATTTCACATTTACTTAATCTTAAAAAATAAATAATATTAAACAAATAATTATATGCATACATCGCGTGTATTCACGACTTATATCGATAAAGGTATGGCAGACCAAATCGGCCTCTCCCATACCAGCATAACCCTTCATCATACACTATATTGCACAGACCTTATAAATTATTACCATCACACGCATAATATAAATTATATGATCTAAAAATCTAGAGAGCCCGGCCCGTGCAATCCAATACCATCCATCGTCTTAGAGATTGGGCCATTTCCAACATATCTAGGATGATGGATTATATTGAACTTTTTCACAAACTTATTATTGAGACTTAGTTGGGTGAAAGTGAAAAGAGAGATCTTTCTCTCACCTGTTGTGTAGAGTTCTATGGACGTTTAAGATCATTTAATGGTTGAACGCTTTGAAAAAGGATTGTCTGGTCGATACTGTGAGATGTATTGATTTTGAACCCTTTATAAGCCACTAGTGTATCAATCACTCGAAAAACAAATGCAAACGTCCAAGTGACGTGATTGATGACTTCAAAACCAAGAGAATAAAAAATTTACTATAAAATTGAAATATAAGCAACTTCATCAAATAAAATGATTTACCAAAAACACAATGAATTTCAAGAAGAGGAGGGGATGGAGATTGAAGAGTCTGCAGATGAACCAAAGGTAACCCTCAAATTCCAAAAAATCAGAATAAATTTTAAAACACTGAAATTTTTTAATTACATTTCATTTTTATAAAGAAATAAAAACATCAAGAACCGGGGGAAAATCACAAATCTTCCAATAAGATCAGGAAATGAAATTAAAAATCCAACCTTGGAATCAGCTCTCAGGTTCTCCTCCCTTAGATGATCACAAAACCTCTCCTCCATCTCTTCCAATTGTATCGCTGCGTACAAAGAACTTGTTGTAAATACAATTGCTGCAAATTTAAATAGGAATGAAAATATCGAAGTTTTTTTGAATTGAGTCGCGGACTAGGTCGTTCTATTCTATTTAAGACGTTTCGCAGCTCCGCCCAAAATGTGCAAGCACTCTGTAAACTTGTGATATTTTAGGAATCTTGATTGAAGTGTTTGAAGTCGAATCGATGATCGGGTACTAACAACACAAAGATTTGCAGTACTGTGTAAGAATTTTGAATGTCAGTTTTCACATGAATGGTTTAGTTTTTTTATAGAAGTTATATTTGATTAATGGTTAATAGGAAGTTTAATTATCCTGCTAAACTTATGTTTATTCTGCTAAACTTATGTTTAGGTCGGTTTTAGCATAGTTTTTGTTAGTCAATTCGTTTTTTGATTAATTGAATTTCGCATTAATTTGGATTTCTGTCAAACAAACTATTTTTTTTTCATTTACGATTTCAGGTTGAAAATAAATTAGTCGGTTTGGTTTCTATCGATTTTGGCATAGATTTTGGTGGTTGTTTCGGTTTTTCAATTAATTGAATTTCATATCATATCGTTTGTGATTTGGATTTCTGTAAAACTGAATGATTAGGTTTTGTTTGCAATTTTAGGTTGAAACCGAACCAAACCAAACCAAACCTAACCTTGAACAGGTCTACGATCATTCATGTATTACTTTGGCCTACATCCAAGTTGTGCAGTTGGCAATTTGGTTTGGGTTCATTGGCCCTGTTGGTGTTAAACAAACGCAGATTGGTTATTGGGCTTCTATTTTCCCAAGTTGAAGGCCTTGCATTACAGCCCAAATAAATCTTGAGGTAACGGCGTTTGTATCTGTCACTGTTGTTGCGATCATTTGCACACCTTATGCAAGGATTGTAATATCATTTTTCGATTTAACTTCAGTCTCTTGATTTTAAGAAATATTTTGTTTTATATAAAAAAAGCAAAATTTTTTATGATAATTTTAAATTTAATAATATAAATTATGAATTTTAAGCTCTTAAATACTATTTAAAAAGTCATAATTTATAGTGTAATACAAATTACATTTTAACTAAAAATTAGTTGCATGACAATCTTTTAACACCAAAATAACAGGTTATTTACAAGGAAACTGAAATGTTTATTTTTTTCTAGAGAAATTTTACTGAAAAAAAATTATATATTTCGGAAGAAAATTCAGTAACTCTAAAATAAAAAATATGGATTTGTATGATTGGCGAGAAAACGGGCGAGAAAACACACGAGAGAGGGGAATGAAACCCTCCATCCCCTCGAGATGTGTGCACCCCCTCTATCGCCCGTTTCCTTGCCAATTAGAATTCCCTAGAAAACATCAAAACAAGTTTTCTACTTACTTCTATTCAATTCCATAAAAAAAGATTGCTATGTGAGCTAATGATGTTTTTTTTTTTTTTTTTTAATTTTTATAGTTATGTGGGTGTAGATGATGCATAGTTATTGTACCACTTTGTCAAGTCTGAGAGGAAGCCAAGTGAGGACCCTCTTGTGGTTTGGTCCTGGTTGTTCTTCTCTCTGTGTACTTGCTTTTGGAATAGGTAATTTTCTTACTAAGAATTCTGGGGGTTTCAAATGATTTGACAAAATAAGCACCCACTCGCGGCACTCTCTTTGGCGTCCACAATAGACCCTATGTTTTGTAGGGATATGGGATGTTTAGATGCTCTCGCACTCGCAGCCAGTTAATTAATAATTTTCTGTAACTTTATTTGTTTTCTATTGCGTAATTTTCAGGTATCCCACATAATATATTTAGATGCACCAGTTGGGACTGAATTTTCGTATTCAACAAGCTCAAATGGTTCTAACAGCGATACAAAATCAGCAAAACAAACTCACAAATTTCTCAGAAAGGTATACAAGTTCATGGTTTCCTATTGTCACTCTGTATAGCTTATGTTACTGTTAACAATGTTTGTAGCGATGTATCATCTTAATTTTAAAATTTATGATGTAAGCAGTGGTTGGTTAATCATCCAGAGTTCCTATCAAATCCACTCTATATTGCTCGTGATTCTTACTCTGGCACGAGGATTCCAATTTTTGTTCAAGATTATATCAAATGGTAAGCTCTCTATAGCTCTTTGTTGGAACATTTGTATGGGTTTTTAAAAAAACTAAAACCAAAGATGTGTTTTCCTGGATTTGAACCATAGACCTCTCTCTCATATTTTGATCCTTGAATAGTCCCATATCAACTATATACCTCTTTGATAAAGAGTATATAAGAAGATATGTAGGACTTGGGTTTGGACCCCTAAGGGGTACCACTCTTTTATGAGGAGGGGAGAGATAGCCAATTATTTTTGCTAAAACTTTATTTCTTAAACGAATTTAAAACATAGTGGACGGCTGCTCCTTGACGGGCTCCGCGATTCCAGCAGCCTGTTTTCGCTTTTGGCTCCTCGGATACTGCAGCCAACGAATCTCTTGTTTCCTTGTCGGTTTTTATTCTTTAAAACCATCTCGCATCAGAGCTTGATGAGTAGAACAGAAAAACAGAGCTTCGATCTATCTCAAATCAGAAGCAGAAAAACAAAATCAGAGAGTTTGCAAAACCGCTCTGTTCTTGAGTGTTCTTCAAGTTTGTTTTTTGGTTTTTCGAATTCTGTTTTGGTCAGAATTTCTTCTAGTTCTTGCAAACTACAGATTGGTGAAATTCAGAGATTCTTCCAGTTGTTGCAAATACGATCTTGCTGCTGAAATCTCTGGTTTTTTCACAAACAGAGTTTATCTTCAACGAAATTAAAAATCAGTTCTTGCAAGTGTTGAAAGTCTTGAATCAGAGTTCTTCAAAAACAGTCCGTGTTTTGTATGTGTTTCTTGCTGATTTCGATTCCGAGCAATTAAGAAGAGGGTGATTTGCATTCCGTTCAAATACTGTGCAATCTTTGAACGAGACAGAGATACTGGGCTGTTTTATCCTGGGGACGGCGGGGCTACGAAACTGCTTGCACAAACTTGGGCAGAGCCGCGAAACGTCTTAAAGAGAGCGACCTAGTCCGCGACTCAACCCAAGAAATACTGGTACCATCGTTCCTACTATTTATTTCGAATTAACAGCATATTGTTTCAACAATTTTAAGACGTATTTCTATGTCTGCTGCCATGAATGCTATTACTGAAATTGCTGCTAAAGACCTTAATCGGCCCTTTCGTTTTGAGGGCCAACACTTTAAAAGATGGAGACAAAAGATGCTGTTTTTTCTAACAACACAAAATATTGCTTATGTCTGTGATACTGAAAAACTGAAGTTGCCTGCCGAACCTAGTGAAACCCAAACCAAAGAATTAGACCGTTGGTTCCGCAACAACAGGGACCGTCCACTTAAAAGCAAAAGATATTTGGGATGCCCTTAGAAAGAAATATGACACTGAGGAGGCTGGCACAAAGAAATATGCTGTCAGTCGCTATCTGAAATTCCAGATGACTGATGATAAGTCAGTGGAAACCCAATCACACGAGCTTCAAAAGATTGCTCATGAAATTATATCTGAGGGAATGACTTTAGATGAGCAGTTTCAAGTAGCTGTTGTGATAGACAAATTGCCCCCTAGCTGGAAAGATTTTAAGAATGTCCTTAGGCATAAAACTAAAGAATTTTCCCTAGAAAGCCTGATAACCCGACTTCGTATTGAGGAGGAAGCCAGGAAACAAGATCAGAAAGATGAAGTTCTGATTATTTCAATCCATAAAAAGTCTACCCCTGTTTCTCTGAAACCCAATGGAAAGACTATGAAAAATCAGAATTACAATAAAAACCGAAACTTTCAGAAACGGAACCAGCAGAACCGCAACAATCAGAATCAGAATCCTCCGCGAAATCAGAAAGGACAGAAACATCCCTTCAAGAATGATTCAGCACAGTTCCTTTGCTACACCTGTGGTAGGCCAGGGCATATGGCCAGGAACTGCCGGAATGGATCTCGCCCTGCACCTCAGGCGAATCTAACCGAAGACCAACTAATTGCCATGATCTCTGAGATCAATTTTGTTGGTGGATCCGAGGGATGGTGGATTGACACTGGTGCTTCTCGACATGTCTGCTATGATCGAGAAATGTTTAAGTCCTATTCTGAAGCTGAGGACAAGAAAGTGTTGTTGGGTGATTCCCACTCCACTACAGTTGCTGGAACTGGAACAGTCGAACTGAAGTTTACCTCTGGAAAGACAGTTACCCTGAAAGACGTCTTGCATACTCCAGAGATGAGAAAGAACCTAGTTTCTGGTTTTCTTCTGAACAAAGCTGGGTTTACTCAAATAATAGGGGCTGATTTGTACACCCTTACCAAAAATAATGTATTTGTGGGCAAAGGGTATGCTACTGATGGAATGTTTAAGTTAAATGTTGAAGCAAATAAAATTTCTAGTTCTGCTTATATGTTGTGCACTTTTAATATCTGGCATGCTAGACTTTGTCATGTTAATAAACGAATTATTAAAAACATGAGTAATTTAGGACTAATTCCAAAATTGTCCTTAAATGACTTTGAAAAGTGCAACTATTGCAGTCAAGCAAAGATAACCAAAACTCCACATAAATCTGTAGTTAGAGAATCTGAACCTTTAGATCTGATACACTCAGATATATGTGAACTTGATGGTATCTTGACTAGAAATGGAAAACGTTATTTTATTACGTTTATTGATGACTGTTCTGATTATACTTTTGTATACTTAATGAAAAATAAAAGTGATGCCTTTGATATGTTTAAATTATTTTTGACTGAAGTTGAAAATCAATTTAATAGAAAGATAAAGAGACTTAGAAGTGATAGAGGCACTGAATATGATAGCAGAACTTTCATTGAATTCTATAATTCTCAAGGAATTATTCATGAAACAACTGCACCATATTCTCCTGAGATGAATGGCAAAGCTGAAAGAAAAAATAGAACTCTTACTGAGTTAGTAGTTGCCATAATGCTTAACTCCGATGCTGCATCGCACTGGTGGGGAGAAATCATCTTGACAGTCTGTTATGTGCTAAATAGAGTTCCCAAATCGAAAAGTAAAATATCTCCCTATGAGATTCTGAAAAATAGACAACCAAACTTGTCTTATTTGAAAACTTGGGGTTGTTTAGCTTATGTTAGAATTTCTGATCCTAAAAGGAATAAGCTAGCTAGTAGAGCATATGAATGTGTATTCCTAGGATATGCCATGAACAGCAAAGCTTATAGATTTTATAATATTAAAGATCAAGTTATTATAGAATCAAATGACGTTGACTTTTATGAAGATAAATTTCCTTTTATTTCGAGGAATAGTGGGGGTACATCCTCAAACAATGTACCCTTGATCAGGATTAATGAAACTGAAAATTTCACAGAATCTGAGCCAAGAAGAAGTAACCGGAAACGAACTTCTAAGACATTTGGCCCCGATTACTATGTCTTTTCAGTCGAAGAGGATCCTCTTAGTTTTCAAGAGGCTCTATCCTCTATTGATGCCAATTTTTGGGAAGAGGCTATTGATGATGAAATGTACTCTCTTGAGTCTAACAGAACCTGGCACTTAGTCGATCTGCCACCAGGTTGTAAGACAATAGGATGTAAATGGATATTTAAGAAGAAATTGAAACCCGATGGTAATGTTGACAAGTTCAAGGCTCGTCTCGTAGTCAAAGGGTATAGACAGAGAGAAAATGTTGATTTCTTTGACACATATTCTCCTGTAACTAGAATTACATCTATTCGAGTGTTAATTTCTCTTGCTGCAATACATAACCTAGTTTTGCACCAAATGGACGTTAAGACTGCGTTTCTTAATGGCGATTTGGAAGAAGAAATTTACATGGACCAACCTGAAGGTTTTGTTATTCCAGGACAAGAACACAAAGTTTGTAAACTAGATAAATCTCTATACGGTTTAAAACAAGCTCCAAAACAATGGCATGAAAAATTTGATAACCTTGTCATCGCACATGATTTTAATGTGAACGAAAGTGACAAATGCATTTACTATAAAGCTGAAAATGGCATTTGCACTATAATATGTCTGTATGTGGATGACTTGCTGATATTTGGTTCTAATATCCATGCCGTGAATAAAGTAAAAGCTTTATTATGTGCAAACTTTGATATGAAAGACCTTGGAGAAGCGAGTGTAATCCTTGGTATAAAGATTACTAGATCTGTAAAGGGAATTTCTTTGGATCAATCTCATTATATCGAGAAGATCCTAAAGAAATATAATTACTCTGACTGTAAACCTGCATGTACTCCTTTTGACTCTAGTGTAAAGTTGTTCAAGAACACCGGTGACGGTGTTAGACAATCTGAGTATGCGAGCATAATTGGTAGTCTTAGATATGCTACCGATTGCACTAGACCCGACATAGCTTACGCTGTTGGATTACTATGCAGATTTACAAGTAGACCTAGTATAGAGCATTGGCATGCTATAGAACGGGTCATGAGGTACCTGAAGAGGACTAAGAACCTCGGATTACATTATCAGAAGTTTCCCGCTGTCCTTGAAGGATATAGCGATGCTGATTGGAACACCCTTTCAGATGACTCCAAAGCCACCAGTGGCTATATTTTCAATATAGCTGGTGGAGCTGTTTCTTGGAAGTCCAAGAAACAGACCATTTTGGCACAGTCCACAATGGAGTCAGAGATTATAGCATTAGCTACGGCTAGTGAAGAAGCAGGTTGGTTGAGAAACCTGCTAGCAGAGATCCCTTTATGGGAAAGACCGATTCCAGCTGTCTTGATCCATTGTGATAGTACCGCGGCTATTGCAAAAATACAGAACCGTTATTATAACGGCAAGAAACGACAAATACGTCGTAAGCACAGTACGATTAGAGAATTTCTATCTACTGGTGCTGTGAGAGTGGATCATGTACGAACTGATGTGAACTTGGCTGATCCTTTGACGAAAGGATTAGCTAGAGAAAAGGTTTTTAAAACCTCGAAAGGAATGGGACTAACGCCCTTAGATTGATGAGTTATTCATGACGGTAACCCAACCTATAGACTGGAGATCCCAAGAAATAGGTTCAATGGGTAATAACAAGTCGTGAATGATATGATGTGAATCATGCTAACCAAATAGAAATCTCATTCCTAGATTTAAGCATGAATTCCTGAAGCGATAGAAGGATGAGTTTAAAACTCTTAATGATGTCTATACTCTATGTGGAGTAGAGTACCTAGCTACAGGAGTACTCTTGATAGACTCACCTAAGTGATTGTGGAAGTTTGGCCGCTTCCTATGGAATTTGTGGGCAAAATTCCTAGAGCCTTCACTTACTGGGATATACGTGCATGGCCGTAAAGCACGGGCTTTTTAGACTTCACCCAGGAAAAGGTTGTGCGTGTAATGTCTGTTAGAGATAGAGTTCAAAACTACGAGTTACTCTAGTATATTCTAAAGCATGAACACTACGCAAGAGTTCAAGTCGAAAGACACTTTTGTTTATGCACAATCTTATGTTTGAACGATTGCTCGATGAAAATTGTTTTTTCAATCCCAGTGGAGGATTGTACAATTGTTTTTAAAAATCCAAGTGGGGGATTGTTGGAACATTTGTATGGGTTTTTAAAAAAACTAAAACCAAAGATGTGTTTTCCTGGATTTGAACCATAGACCTCTCTCTCATATTTTGATCCTTGAATAGTCCCATATCAACTATATACCTCTTTGATAAAGAGTATATAAGAAGATATGTAGGACTTGGGTTTGGACCCCTAAGGGGTACCACTCTTTTATGAGGAGGGGAGAGATAGGCCCTCGCGCCCGCCGCCGCCGCCGTCCGTCCGGTCGGGCGGGCCGGGTACGGGTCATTTAGAAAGCCAATTATTTTTTGCTAAAACTTGTAGAACAGAAAAACAGAGCTTCGATCTATCTCAAATCAGAAGCAGAAAAACAAAATCAGAGAGTTTGCAAAACCGCTCTGTTCTTGAGTGTTCTTCAAGTTTGTTTTTTGGTTTTTCGAATTCTGTTTTGGTCAGAATTTCTTCCAGTTCTTGCAAACTACAGATTGGTGAAATTCAGAGATTCTTCCAGTTGTTGCAAATACGATCTTGCTGCTGAAATCTCTGGTTTTTTCACAAACAGAGTTTATCTTCAACGAAATTAAAAATCAGTTCTTGCAAGTGTTGAAAGTCTTGAATCAGAGTTCTTCAAAAACAGTCCGTGTTTTGTATGTGTTTCTTGCTGATTTCGATTCCGAGCAATTAAGAAGAGGGTGATTTGCATTCCGTTCAAATACTGTGCAATCTTTGAACGAGACAGAGATACTGGGCTGTTTTATCCTGGGGACGGCGGGGCTACGAAACTGCTTGCACAAACTTGGGCAGAGCCGCGAAACGTCTTAAAGAGAGCGACCTAGTCCGCGACTCAACCCAAGAAATACTGGTACCATCGTTCCTACTATTTATTTCGAATTAACAGCATATTGTTTCAACACTCTTCTTTGTACCAAAATCAGTCTTGAAATGCCTTTTCAATATATGTCCAACTCCTTTTGACATTTCCATGGTGCCGCAGGCATTGCAGCTGGGTACAAACCACTTGTCAACCTTAAGGTAAGTGTGTACGAGAGCTTCTTGTGTGTTCAAAGGTTCCGAGTTTCGTTCATTTTATGAACTTTTTTTGTAGGATATTTGCTTGGTAACCCTTTGACAGATAGACACTTGGACACAAATTCGCGAGTTCCATTTAGCCATGGTATGGGGATCCTCTCTCACTAACTTTATAACGTATGCAACTTCCTATTCTGTGTATTTGTGTATATTGTAGCAAGATAGTGAGAAAAATCTTTGTTTACATGTTTCTCTTACAGTCGGTGAAGAAAATTGTGAAGAGTACACTACAAAAAAAAAATTGAAATCAGCAACGGCTAAAAACCGTCGCTGATTGAGCTAAAACTGTAGCTAAAAGGCATCAGCGACGGCACAACAACCGTCGCTATCCCGTAGCCACATTTATCGTCGCTATTTGATTCAGCGACGGCAAAATAGCCGTGGCTAATTAGCCACGGGATAAAACGTCACTAAAGTGTAAAACAACCGTGGCTAACTGATTTTTTTTTAAAAAAAATTTTAATATTTTTTTATATTAGCGACGGCAATTTGACCGTGGCTAACAGATTTTTTAAAAAAAATTTAACATTATTTTTATATTAGCGACGGCATTTTTGCCCAATAACACATTGTATCAACGATCTTAAAGCTGTCTCACAGGTAGGCGAGCAATTTGCTCTCATGAATCCAATTTATCACGTTTTTATCTATAATTTGTTAATGTTTGTGGTAATTTTTCTTTGCAGTGTACATTTAGAATTAATAGATATCACATTTTGGATCCCCTATGCTGAAACTTTGTACCTCCGGTGAAAAATCAAACTAACAAGAATCAAGGAACTCCTTTCATGAATTCAAGCACGACTATAGTACCACCCCAAGGTCCTCAAGTTCCTGAGTTCCGATGTAGTGTAAGTCACAGATAGCACCCAGCAAACGTGTATAATCTAACGTAGTCATTTATGTGAAGCTTTGATGTCAAATTTTCAATGACAGTTTTTTTTTTTTATCTTTGAAATTTTCTTATATCATTAACTCATTAAATGTTGTTGCAGAATTATCTTAATGTCAATAGTAGTATCCGTTATCATGGGGATCTTAGTAAAAGAAATTATTGTTCTTTGATATATAGGCGAGGCTAGCACATAACATATTTATATCCTTACTAGTACAATTCTATTTTAGTCAGCTGATATAACATTTGTATTTGAATAGCGGGGATCACAATTACACAGTTCCACATCTGAGCATAGAAGCATGGATAAAATCTCTAAATTATCCCATCATAGATGAATGGAGACCATGGTTTGTTGATGAACAAGTTGCAGGGTAGGCCTTCATATTTCAGATGAGGTTTAGCCAAAACTTTCACTTTAAAGCTGATGTTTCCGTATGCGTTTCGTGTGATAGTGAAATGATCAGTAGGTCCTTGAAGTATCTTGATGTTTAGGATGCAGTTGGCAGTCACATGATGAAGGGAGAGTAGACAGCGATTTAGTCTAAAAAATGGTTTGGGACTGTATTTTGTTTGTTTGTTTTTATCATTTTTCAGATTTTGGTCTGTCAGTGTAAGTCAGATATCCGGATTGGCAACTATTGAATTACAAAAAAAATATACATAACATACCTCGGAGACTAACCATGATGATTCATTAGATGTTCGGTATCTTTTGATTGGTGAGATCTATTACGTTTGATTAAATGCGAAACACCAACACCAACACCAGCTGCTAGGGGTGGGCACGGAATGGGATGGGACGAGATTGACCCATCCCTATCCCATCTCATTCATTCGGGATCGGGACGGGACGGGATAGATTTCATTATGACCTTGTCCCATCTCAAATGGGATCGGGACGGGATGAACACGTACTAAATAGTCCCCCAATAAAAAATAACAATTTTTTTTTTATCTCACATTAGTCACACACCAATAATATCAAATTTATTTATATATAACTTACATCATAAATAATATTAGATATTAAATAAATAAATAAATATTAAGCTTTTTTTGGAAGTCAAATAAATATTAAATTTCATTTAGAATTAATTATTCAATTCATTTAGATTTCATATGAAATTCCATCTTACATTAATTTAATTTCAACAATCTTAAACTTTAATTTCATATTAAATAAATAAATTTGGGACGGAACGGGATTGTTGGGATTGAAAATCTCCATCTCGATTTCATCCCATTCTAGATCGGGACGGGACATAATTGAAATGAGTTTAATCAATTCCAAAATGATTCAAAAAAATCGGGACGGAATGGGTTCGGGATCGTGGGATGGGATGGAATGCCCACCCCTACCAGCTGCAGCAGTACCATCACAGTATTATCTTACTGGGAACTTTTCTTTTCATACCACTTACCAAATCTTCGGTAGAAGTTTTGGAAATTGTTCATAGTGTTTCAGAGGTTTCAATGAAGAATTATGTTCAAAGTTAATGTTTGACATTTGTTGGGATGAAGTTGGCTTGAATAGTCTCACATCAAGTAAGAAAAAGTCGTCACTAAGGTTTATAAAGAGATGGTTCACTCCCTAATAGCAACATGCGCTCAAAGTTGGTGTTTAAGTTGGGAACAATATTGAGTTAGTGTTTAAGTTGGGAACAATATCGTCCATCGGCATAGTTCGGTTGGGACTTAGGGACAATATCGTCTTCGACTGGGACTTGGCGAGACTCAGCACACCAATAAGTGGTATTAGAGCCGATGGTTCGGCTATTCACATCAAATGTGCGTGCACGCCAACAACATTAATATTAAGTTAACTTGCAAGACCGCTCACCAACTTTGCACACTCTATCAATAAGCTATTTTAATAGAGCCCTTATAGGGAGCCAGGGAATGAGCAAGGAAAGGGAGCGAGGGATGGGTCCCCCTCGAGATAAGCGATGGTGTACATCTCGAAGGAGATGGGTGGTTACCCCCATCCCCGCTCCCTTTTTCTCGCTCCTTCCCTCACTCCCTAGAATTTATGATTTTAATATGTATAAGATTCTTAGCTTGTACCTCATGTATATTAAGTACACCCGAATTTTCTGGAAAATATACTTGTATTTAAATAAGATAAACATGATTAGCGGATAACTACGTCGTCACTGAAGATGAACATGATCAACTTGTATTTATTATATTCACATCTTAAAGTTGTTTTGTCATGCTCTGTTATGTTGAGTAATAAAAGCGCAATTCTAGGCAGCCTGGGTATTGCTGCCTGGGGGGCAAATTTTACATTGTTGCCCCCCCTCCCCTTTAAAACACTTTTTGGAAAAGGTTTTAAATATGGAGGGGGGGGGGCAATAATGTAAAATTCACCCCCCCCCCCCCCCCCCCCCGGTCTGCCTAGAATTTTTGGTAATAAAATGTTAATGTTGACTTTCTTATTTAAATTTATAAATCTATTCATCCACCAAAACAAAAATCGGGTTTCAGACTTTGTTTCAATCAAGGATGTGATTTCCACTTCCGAGTTCATTTGGATCTTTTGATTTTAAGTCGGTGTGTAAATAAAATAAGATGGAAGTAATAATCTATTAAACAGGTCAAGTGAAGCCTAAATACTAATAAATGAAAAAAATATGCAACATATATATAATTAGAAAATTAGAGACTGATTTTAAAAATCAAAATACAAGTAGAAGAAATGATAATTAGAAAATCAAGGGAATTGTTTCAAAAATCAACAAATAATTAGAAGAATTGATAATATGAAAAAACCTCAAATTTTTCGAAAAAAACCTTTGAAAAAAGGTAATTTTTGGTTGTTGTATTTTTACAAAAAAAATTCAAAATTAACCAAAAAACCTCTAAAATTTTCAAAAAAACTTTCAAAAAAATGTAATTTTTTCTTTCGCCATTTTTCTTGTCATAATTTCAAAAAGGGTTATTTACATTTTCTCCCCTATAATACATCCCTTATTCAACTTTGCCCTTAATTATTATTTGTATTACACTTTTTTCCTAAGACTAGCATTCAACGTGCATTGATCGTCTGTTTTCAAAGCAAATTACTAAAATACCCCTGAGAAATCAAATGCTAAAATTGAATATTTCTTATCTCAAACATCTAATCTCGAGGGAAATCCTAAGGTCCAACTGAAATTAAGGGTGAGCATACCTCCCACGATCCCGATCCAGTCTCGTCCCGATTCTTCCAGGTCCTATTGGGATTGATCAATCTCATCCTAATACCATCTCGTCCCGATCTAGAGTGAGATGAGATCGGGATGAAATTTTTTTAATATTTAATATGAAATATGTAGTATAAAACTATTTGTTGACATGACTTTTATTTGTCGTTTTATTTATTGACATGACTATTTTATTCTCGCAAGCTTCCATGCAATTCACCTAGATAATGAATCTAACTCAAACCGTCTCCCTTATTTTTTCCTCTTCTTAACTATTGACAACAATTATGTGTGCTCATCGTAGTTTTTAAATGACAAACCCATTGATCATTTTCGTTAGCAATGTATAAAAAATGACTATCTTCAATAGTGGTTTTGAAAAAATGAGTAAAAGCCAATGAAATGGGGAAATAATAATCAATGGCTTAAAGTTATATAGTTGTTCTTAGAGTTGTTTGTTTAGTAAATCCAAAATTTAGCACATGCTCGTTTTGTCTCGTTCCGAACTTGTTTGGGATTGTACGAGGCCTGGATAAGGTCTATTCCGTTTCGTCCTAATCCCGAACAAACGAGATGGGATAGGGATGAGGTCCATCCCGTCCTATCCCATCCCGTGCCCACCTATATCTGAAATCGTAATTGTATCTCGAGAAAAATCTAACAGTTGATTTAAAAAAAAATTGCATCTTAAACAACTCATTTTGAGGAAAAATCTAACAGTCCAAATTTAATCACACACGTCTCTAGGTAAATCTAGCAGTCCAAATTTAATTGTGTGCTCATCTGGAGGAAAATTTAACAATCCAAATCGCATCTCGAAGAACACTGATGATCTAGCACACATCTCGAGAATTTGATGGTCCAACATACATCTCAAGAAAATCTGACGTCTAAATAAATTGCCCCTATATAATAAATTATTGGCAATAACTTAACCCCATCAAATAAATTTGAATTTAATTTTACCCTCTGAAACAGAACAGACCTGAGAGATGATGAAAATGACTTGCAACTCGAGCTTAACTTCAAAATTTGGCAAATTTTCCACCCAAATATTTTATCAAAATTTTTTTGATTATCTTCCTCCTCTTCTTCTTCATTCCTCAACTTCCTCATTTTTTCTCCTTCCTTCTCATTTCTCATCTGTTTCACAACGCCTATAATAAAGTTAGGGCCTCATTCCTTTACCTTCTTTCTCCTCTTTCTCCCCCCTTCATCTCTCATGTCTGTTCTGTTTCATTGGGCAAAATTAAATTTAAATTTATTCAGAACGTCAAATTTCCTCGAGATATGTGCTAAATCGTTGAATTTTTCTCAAGATGCGAACACAATTAATTTTGGAATGTTAGATTTTACCTAGAAATGTATGTATGATTAAGTTTAGACAGTTAAATTTTCCTCAAGATGAATTGTTTAAGATGCATAATTTTTTTAAAATCAAATGTTGGATTTTTCTCGATATACGATTACGATTTCAGCTGAGTCTTAGAATTTTCTTGAGATACAAAATATCCAATCTCCGTCTTAGATTTCTCAGGGATATTTTAATAATATGCTTTGAAAATAGACGGTTAAGACACGTTAATTGCTAATCTTAAGAGAAAAGTGCAATACAAATAATAAATTAATAATCCCTAATTCTAGCAAGG
The DNA here is from genome assembly GCA_963556465.1 of Berberis vulgaris. Classification (NCBI taxonomy): domain Eukaryota; kingdom Viridiplantae; phylum Streptophyta; class Magnoliopsida; order Ranunculales; family Berberidaceae; genus Berberis; species Berberis vulgaris. The sequence continues at coordinate 1,656,419 of OY747137.1, read as the reverse complement.
CCCGCCCACCACCATCCATCACCATAGAGATTGATGGACGATCGATGGTGGTAGATAGGCCTTGCACCCACCTCACTATCTAAGCCTCGACTCTTAAAAATGCTTAATAATAATTGAAGGCAAAACTAAATAAGACATCAAATATAAGGGTAAATGCAAATAACCCTTTCAATTTCCCCAAATCACATTCCTTGGTTTCAATTTTGTATTAAGCTTCCTTATCTTCATGTTAGACTTTTTATTTTAGGTTTGAAAAATTACGGAAATAAAATCCATATAGGTCCACCAAGTTGTCATTGTCTTTGAACTCCATCAATAGATCATTGATCCTATCATGGTTGGAAAGATGTGTCTGACATTTTTGTTCTTATCTTATCATACATGTTACAGCCAACAAAAGATCAAATGAAAGAAATAGATTGTTCATAGTCAATATTTCAGGCTATATATTTAATCACACACATTTAGAATCACTCTTATTGAAATAATTGATCACGACCTCTCTATTACTTACTCCAATAAAAAATAGAACTTCTAATTCTAACTAAAAATAAACACAACAAACAAAGTTCACTCCTTATTAAGTTAGAAGCAAAAACCAACACGCTCTTAGTTAAGACCACGTGATGTGTTATCTTCTTCTTCTTCTTTCGTGTTCATCTATATATATGATGGTTGGTAGTCACTTCGATTAGTTGACAGCTGAGGTAACAGTTCTGGCCTGTGAGAAATGGCAACAACATATCGTCCAGTAGCAACAAAGAACTTGTCTAGAGCTTTTATTTGTTTCAATCTGCTTCTACTACTCTCTTCCAGTTACGTTGCTTCACAATCAATAGTTCGATACTTGCCGGGCTTTACGGGACCTCTGCCGTTCGAATTAGAAACAGGGCAAGTATATTGTATCTAAGTATCATAACTGGTGCAATTATTTTTGTTTCACTAATTTAGTCAATGGTGATTTTCATGTTTGTGATGATTTTCATTTATGTTCAGTATTTTTTCAGATATGTGGGTGTGGATGACAATGAGGATGTACAACTTTTCTACTACTTTATTAAGTCTGAAAGGAAGCCAAGTGAGGATCCTCTTATGCTTTGGATCTCAGGAGGTCCTGGCTGTTCTTCTCTCACTGGACTTGCAATTGAAATAGGTGGTTTATTTTTCTTTGATTAGTAGTGAGTTCATTCAATTTCTATTCTCAAAGATGGAGATGAAGTTTGTTCTATATTGGGATGGTTTGTAGGTCCTTTGTATTTCAAGATTTCCGAGTATGATGGAAGCTTGCCAACTTTGGTGTTGAATCCCAATTCATGGACAAAGGTACTGTAATAACTTACCCTTCTTCAGCTATTCCAAATTGCTAATATAGATGAAAAATGTTTCTCAAACTCAATGTACAAACTGTCTGTCTATGATACTTAAATGTTTCCTGTTGCTATGGAATTCGTTATTGTGGAGCTTGGAAGACTAATTACAGATTCAATATGTTTGTAACATGGGAGTCGGATTAGGGTGGAGGGTAATTTATTAGGAAAAGTAAATTTCAGATGTGAAACTTTGTACAACTTCAGTATTGGAGGTACTTTGGATATTGCAGATTATATTTACTCGACAGACAGAGTTGGGAGCAGGGGTGACTTAATAACTTTGTTCTTTCATAATACCAAAATTCAGGATTTAGTAATCGAACTGTTTTCTGCATTTATGTTTTATTTATATTTTTGTGGTTTCAGGTATCCAACATTATATTTCTTGATGCACCTGTTGGGACTGGGTTTTCATATTCAAGAAGCTTACGAGTAGACAATAGTACTGATACAATATCAGCAAAACAAACTTACAATTTTCTCCGAAAGGTAAAGAAGTCAGACACACATGCTGAAGCATTATGTACATTTGGATAGCTATTGAGCTAATGAACATTAGCTTCACGTTCCCATGTACTGAACTCTCTGTGACTCTAATTAGAATGTCGTGAATTTTATGGTGGCATTTTTCTTGATTTAATTTTCTGTTGCAAGCAGTGGTTAGTTAATCATCCGGAGTTCCTATCAAATCCTCTCTATATCGGTGGTGATTCATATTCAGGCATAACGATTCCAATTGTTGCTAAAGATATCTCAGATGGTAATTTTAAATCTCTTATTTATTTTGAGGGTTCAATCATAGGTGATTGTCCTATTTGGCTTCACAAGTTGCAAAATGTGAAGCAACTGGGTATTTATGGTTGGATGTTGATAGTATTCTGCACAACGGAATACCGTAGTATTTATGTAAATACTAGTTTAACTTAGAAACGAGGATATTATTTTCTTGGATCAAGTCATTTATGGAGTTTACGTTGTAATTCATTAAGAACATCGTTTGCATTAAATTTAAACTGTAACAACTAACAAGTGACAAACCCAATGATGACTAAATTATAAACTGTCAAAGGTTCTAGTTTTGGAAATTACTTCTGCTTAAAAAGGGTAGCTAGAGGAAGAATTATAAACTTATTTTCGATTATAGTAAGTATATATGTATTTTTCTTTGATTGAAAGGGGCACCTAAAATTGTAAGCTATGATGTTTCCCTGTTCAGCATTTCTAATATTATGAATGATTTTGTTGTGTTGCAGGTATTGAAGCTGGTCATAAACCATCTATCAATTTTCAGGTTTGTGTGTAATAGAAATTTATGTGTTTTCAAGGTTTGAACTTTATGCGATCTTCATCTTGGTATGGTGATTATAGACAGATCCCTCCACATAACAGGTGGCTAAATTGACTGGTTGTTCTCATTATCATCCTTAACTCACCAATCTTAATAGTGCTACGTAATCCTGATGAGGCTCCCCTTCTGAGATTTGCAATTGACATGACCAAAGCTATAGAGTTCATGTGAAAATTTGTGTCTCATTAGAGTAGGAAATCCTAATTAAAGAGATTCATAACTGGAAAATTTTAATTGATACTAATTTGTTAGTTGTACCATAGTGACAAAAGATCAAGAAAATAAATTCTGGAGGATTCAAGTAATGGCTGGCTACTTATTCATTGAGTGGATTTTGATTTAGGGGTATTTGCTTGGGAATCCAGGGACAGATGATCACTTACAGAAAAATTCGAGAATTCCATATGCTCATCGCATGGCAATCCTCTCTGATGAACTCTATGAGGTAGTCAACTTCCAACTCTGTCTATTTATCTGTAATCACAAGATAAAGAGTAATTAATATTTCTATTTGCATACTTCTTCACAGTCGGTGAAGCAAAGTTGTGGGGCAGAGTACGTCAATGTAGCTTCCAGTAATACACTATGCATCAAAGGTCTTGATGCCGCCTCAGAGGTCAGGGTGATCAATTTGTTGTGAATGAAGTATTCATGTTTATTGATTTTTTTTATCTAAGCTCAATTGATCGATGTGATAGTAATCCTCACTTGCAGTGTACTTCAGGACTTAATAGCGCACACATTTTGGAGCCCAAGTGTGCATTAGCAGCTCCAAAGCCAAAACAAAGTATGACATATAGAAGATCACTTCATGAAAATTCAAGCAAACTTTTCTTATCACGACCTCCAGTTCCTGATCTGCGATGTAGAGTAAGTCTCACTCCGATGGATTCACAGTTCACACACACGCAAAAAAATTAAACAAATACGTTACCAAACTATCACTGAAGTGACTTTTTTGTTTCTTTGATTTTCCAACCTGCATCACAATCTAATCAAAATCTGAATGTCTTCGCAGAGTTATGCTTATTATCTCTCCTACTATTGGGCAAACAACTATAGAGTTCAAAAGGCAATTCACGTCCGAAAGGTATCAAAAATGTCTATAAGAATTATCATTACCCATATGGAAATATAGTCTCTACATATGGTGATGCGTTTTGGAAATGTTAATGGTAATGACCAGGGAACAGTTGAGGAATGGATTAGGTGCAAATGGGATTTACCTTATACAAAAGATGTGAAAAGTAGTATTGATTATCATCGGTTTCTAAGTAAAAGAAATTACCGTTCTTTGATATATAGGTGAGGCTACTATATAAATTCACTTTTATAATTATAGTTTCACGCAATGCTTGGTTAACTGATATGGGTTTTATGCTTTAATAGCGGTGATCACGATTACCTTGTCCCATATCTTGGCACAGAAGCATGGATAAAGTCACTAAACTATTCCATCATGGATGATTGGAGACCCTGGTTTGTTGATGGTCAAGTTGCTGGGTAGGCCCATAAATCATGTCTCAACTAGATTTAGATGAAGCTTCCATCTTGAAACTAACTTTTCGGTGTGTGTTCTTGTTTGCAGGTACACAAGGACATATTCCAATAACATGACTTTTGCCACTGTAAAGGCAAGACAATTCCTTTCTCGTTTCAGTCAATTATACGAAATATCACTGAACTAAGAGTGGTAACATGGTTGTTTATGCAGGGAGGTGGCCACACAGCTCCGGAGTACTTGCCTAAGGAGTGCTTAGCAATGTTTACAAGGTGGTCATCACATGATACTCTGTGATTGACTCCATCTGCAGTTTTACCTCCAATTGTTCATTGAAAATTAAAATGAAAAGATTAGGGTTCACTGATTAGTAATTGCTTAAGCCATTGTTTACTAAAGATATCATATTATTGTTGCTTGTATTGTTGTTGACTGGATGAGAGTATTTTGGCATGCAAATCTACTCGCATCCGATGATACATTGTATTGTTTGAATCCGCCGGCAGGATTCAAACAACTCAGACTTGTGATTCACTGAACTGGTACTCCATTGGCTGTCGTTGCAAAGTTATGCTTATTCTCTCTTATACTATTGGACAAAAAGTGTCAATGACCAGGGAACTGTAGAGGAATGGATTAGGAGCAAATGGGCTGGTCATAACAATAATATAATCAGCTTAATCATGCTGTTGATTATACACTGAAATGGAGAGTACATATAGAAATGGAAGTTATCTTGAGTTCTGGTAAAGATGGAGGGTCCTCCCTCCCTCCCTCGCTGGTTTCCTCGACAGGTAGTTTCACTCTTTCTCAAAGAGAAATTCTATTTGTCGAGGAAATCAGTGAGGGATGGAGGGACCATCCCCCCCTTGCTGGTTTCCTCGACAGGTAGTCTCACTCTTTCTCAGAGGGAAATTCTATTTGTCTAGGAAACCAGCGAGGGATGGAGGGTCCTCCCTCCCCCCCCCCCCCCCCCCCTCGCTGGTTTTCTTGACAGGTAGCCTCACTCTTTCTCAAAATATGTCAAAGTGTTACGAAATATTTTTTATTTTTTATTTTGAAGTTATCGAATTTTTTTTGAAATCTGAAATATGTTGAAATTTTCATGAAAAAAGAGAGTAGCATGTTATAATGTTATTTTAGTATCAAAAGTTTGTTACGTGAGTGATTCTTATGTAATATGTAGTCTGTATGACACTACGAGTTGTGATAATATTTAAAAGTTAAAAATGCATAATTTATATTGATAATTTCGAAATCACAACCAAAATTTTTAAGTCTTTTCTACACAAAACAAAATATTTTACGAAATATTTCTTAAAATCAGGAGATCGAAATTAAGTCGAAAAACGAAATCACAATCCTTGCTTAGAACTAGGGTGGGCAAACGGGTCGAGGAACCGCGGATCCAAACCGAACCGGACCGTTTTACTCCAAACGGTTCAGTTCTGATTTTTAAAAATGTGAAACAATTCGGTTTGGTTCCGAAACCGTTCTTAAACGGTTCGGTTTCGGTTCCTATTTTTTTTCAAACGGTTCGGTTTCTTAAAAGGTGAATGTTACTACACTAAAATCTCTACTTAAAAAAAAAAAGCTCCGCCACAAAAGCGCCTCGCCTCGCAAATGATCTAGTGACGGACCTAGGCGCCTCACGACCGTCTCACCCTTGACAGCATGGACTATCAAATATATAGTTATGTAGGGAAACTCATTGACTAAGGGTTTTTTTAACTCAGTGAAATTTGGTGAGGTTGATCACATCATCATGGATATCATTGCCACCAAATATTAATACATTTCAATATTTGTAAAACCATGAAAAATGCTTAAAAAGTTTGGAGTCGCTTTTAAAAACACTAGGGTGTCAATGCGTTCTACGTGTGTGGATATTAAATATTTTTATTTTATTACAATAATTCAATATTAAGAAAAATATTATAATTTATATATATGATTTTAAGAGACTATGTATAGTTTATAAATAAATAAGGGGCTTTAAATAAATTATGTTAGGAACATAATTATAATTGTCAATGTTTGAAAAGGATTGATTTTGTTTGCAAAAGTATGAAATGTGCATGGCAAAATGGAAAATACAAAAGTTAGATGTAAGGGCTTTTATATAATTTATAAATAATTAAAAAAATTTAAATAAATTATATTAGAATCTTAAGAATAATTAATGAAAATTTACGGAGACTGATTTTTATTGTAAATAGTTTAAATATGTGAGGCTAAAAAAAAACGTTTAATAGTATTTCATTGAATTACATGAACACATTTTACATTTTTTATTTTCCTTTGACTTCTTTTTGTAAATACTAAAGAGATATTTTTGAAATCTAAAAATCAGGTTAAAGACAACGGAACTGTTTATTTCAGGAGAGCTTGGCGCCAAGGGAGGCGCAAGGCCCGCCCACCAATGCCATTATCCTCGAGATGCTTTTGAGGACACCAGCCCGAGAAGGATTTATGCCATTTTAAAGAAACTTAATATATTGATTTATACCATTTAATCATCATAATTACATTCAATCAAAGGTTTTAGTGTATATATATAATTGTTTTTATTTATAATGTTGTAAAGAGCATGAGTGGTATACACAAAATTAAATTTAAAGTTTTGTTAGACCAATAGGCGATACATAAAATTTTAAGTATTAATTAGCACTATTTTATTTTTTGTGTCAATCAACATTTTGCTCGATGCATATAGATTCAATGCAAAAAAATTTGAAGAATAGATAAATTTCACATTTACTTAATCTTAAAAAATAAATAATATTAAACAAATAATTATATGCATGCATCGCGTGTACTCACGACTTATATTGATAAAGGTATGGGAGACCAAATCGGCCTCTCCCATACCAGCATAACCCTTCATCATACACTATATTGCACAGACCTTATAAATTATTACCATCACACGCATAATATAAATACGAGGTCATAACATTATTCTTCTTTCTTCATTTTCATGTTCCTATCTCACACATTAGAACTTGTAGTCGTTGCACGCCTATGACGCCTTAAACGCTTCGGAACCAAGCATATGTTGATCAAGATAACTAGGGTCACGAAGGCCAGAAACCCTAACAAGATGAATACAACAAGTTTGGGTAAATCGTGAACACCTACCCATGGAAAAATTGTTGCAAAATAGTATGTCACACCCAATGAGAGGACAGCAATCCACATGATACTCAGCACAAGCCACATATACCATTTTCTCCCTACATTGGATACACTAATGAGCAACAAAATCAGAATGTTGGAGGATATGAATGCTGTAGTGTTAGCCACGCAGTATATGGCGGAGGGGACATGGTACCTAGAAGCAAATATTGAGCTACCAGCGGAGTGCTCTTTAGTATTTGCATCCCAAAATCCCCCCACTGGAGTTAATGAAGCTTGGAAAGTCACAGTGACTATAAGTGACGCTGTGACCAACAATCCATTTTGGATGTTTTTCAGCCAATCAACTGCATCGGCCATTTGACGATCCTTCTCCTCTGTAGAACTTCTAATGGTTGAATTTGTAGGTCCAGCTCGATGGACAAACTCATTGATTTCAACGTCCTTCCAATCATCAGATATATTCTGCAACAACACATCCATGGGGGTGCAACCATGGTTGTTCCGCACATTTATGTCCACTCCTTCTATTTCTCCTCCAACCAAATACTTTATTATCTGTATACATATTACTATGTTAGAGCCTCTATGAACACAATAAATAAATTGGTACTTATTCTTAAAAATAAATAAATGTTACCTCAGTCTGCTTGTTAAGCACAGCTACATGAAGGATTGTGTTACCGTCAATGTCTTTCGAGTTCAAAAGCTCAAGAACATAGTGGTTATCAGGATGTAGTAGTTGTTTCAAAGTATCCAAATGGCCATGCTTCGTCGCAAGGTGTAGAATCGTCTCCCCATGATAAGTAAGGATAGAAGTACACTCACGATGAGTGCCAAGTAGCTCCATAAGTACATCATCTCGGCCTTTCATGGCTGCTACATGAAGAGGAGTTCTGCCTAGTGCATCTCTTAATTTGCATGTACGCGCTGATTCTATTTCTAGTAGAAACAACTTCACCATTTCGACATTCCCTTTGGCTGATGCCAAGTGAAGTGGGGAACGACCATTGCCATCTTGTTCCAAAGCAAATTCTTTATTTTGATTGAGAATTTCTCTAGCAAAATCAACATGTTCACGCATGGCTGCTATGTGCAATGGAGTCTCCAAATTACAATCATCAACTATGATTCGGTCGAGCAGGAGTGGATCCTCTTCAAGTAACTCGCGTAGGGAATCTACATTCCCTCTCATGGCTGCCTCACGCAACCTTCCCATTACTTCATGACTCCTCTCCATCACTCTTTACACTCTAATGTATCAGCTGGATAACAGAGATATATGAATTTACACTCTAATAAATGGATCTCATTCTTATCCGAAATTCTAGCCTCTGGACCAAATGGCAAATGGTATCCTATCAATGACGTATAACAAGTTAAACAACTTTCTCAAACTTATTATTGAGACTAGTTGGGTGAAAGTGAAAAGAGAGATCTTTCTCGAATCTGTTGTGTAGAGTTCTATGGACGTTTAAGATCATTTAATGGTTGAACGCTTTGAAAAAGGATTGTCTGGTCGATACTGTGAGATGTATTGATTTTGAACCCTTTATAAGCCACTAGTGTATCAATCACTCGAAAAACAAATGCAAACGTCCAAGTGACGTGATTGATGACTTCAAAACCAAGAGAATAAAAAATTTACTATAAAATTGAAATATAAGCAACTTCATCAAATAAAATGATTTACCAAAAACACAATGAATTTCAAGAAGAGGAGGGGATGGAGATTGAAGAGTCTGCAGATGAACCAAAGGTAACCCTCAAATTCCAAAAAATCAGAATAAATTTTAAAACACTGAAATTTTTTAATTACATTTCATTTTTATAAAGAAATAAAAACATCAAGAACCGGGGGAAAATCACAAATCTTCCAATAAGATCAGGAAATGAAATTAAAAATCCAACCTTGGAATCAGCTCTCAGGTTCTCCTCCCTTAGATGATCACAAAACCTCTCCTCCATCTCTTCCAATTGTATCGCTGCGTACAAAGAACTTGTTGTAAATACAATTGCTGCAAATTTAAATAGGAATGAAAATATCGAAGTTTTTTTGAATTGAGTCGCGGACTAGGTCGTTCTATTCTATTTAAGACGTTTCGCAGCTCCGCCCAAAATGTGCAAGCACTCTGTAAACTTGTGATATTTTAGGAATCTTGATTGAAGTGTTTGAAGTCGAATCGATGATCGGGTACTAACAACACAAAGATTTGCAGTACTGTGTAAGAATTTTGAATGTCAGTTTTCACATGAATGGTTTAGTTTTTTTATAGAAGTTATATTTGACTAATGGTTAATAGGAAGTTTAATTATCCTGCTAAACTTATGTTTATTCTGGTTTGGTAATAGAGTATTGCCATTTGGTGTCCAACTTGAGGGTGGCCAAATGTGGACTTCCCACTAAATGTGGCCAAATGTGGACTTCCCACTAAAATTTGGTGCCCCACTAAAATGTGGACTTCCCAAGAACTTAACCTAATTGGATAATGATGATGATAGATACCCAATTTAATTGGGCAATTTGGTACTTTTCTCATGTGAAGGGAAAATCAATATCAGATTTAAGGAAAATGGGATATTAACTCAGTTGATATTAACTCGTTATTTAACAAAATAGATTCTATAAACAACAATAGTATTTGAGAAATCACATATAAAAATTGGGACCAATTACAAAACATACATTGATCATGCGACTAAAGTCGAATAGATTATGCTCTCAACTGCTCTCCATTAAAGTCTTCTCTTCTTCTTCTTCTTCTTCTTCTTCTTTTTCAATGGCCTACTAATTATTCTTGAGGTTTTTTCTGTTCCCACTTAGTCATTAAACAACATAATGAAATAATTTTCAGACAAACGCACTAATTTAAAGTGGTTTACTAGACATAAGTGGCGAACATAAGTGGCAAACATACGTCCAGCAATCCATCACTATTTTTTTTTTCAAAGGTGAACAGTATTTTTTATTGAATTCTGGAATCATTGAACGTCTTTGACAGAATTCAAACCCTAAACTTGTGATACCATCCACCACAAATTTATCAACTGAGCTAGTAACTGTTGGCATCATTCACTATTAACAAAAATCCAACATCCACCAAAGAATTTGACCATGTCTTCATGTTTCAATATCAAATTAGTTCCAAATTTATTACAATTGAAAACATTTATGTATATGGATATGGAAATGGGATGTGATCCAAATCTAGTTTTAGATCAGGAATAAAATCACTACTGCTCAACAACCAGCTGATCCAGTGAGATCAAGAATAGGGGAGCCTTGGACGGCCATTACAGATTACATATCTTAAATATTGGGACCTATGTGAGGCATGCAATCTCAAATATCACAATTCACAACTAACTTTCAGGATTCTTGATCTAATTTAATTAATCAATTTATTTATAATAACATTTTGAGATTGAAGTATTCGATTTGATTTCTAAGGTAAAATAATTGTGGAAATCGAACGAACCAAGCCGATACATAGTTAGGCTAAAAATTAATATTTTATACGGAATCAGTCATTTGGTTCAGTTTAGGTCGGTTTTAGCATAGTTTTTTGTGGTTGTTTCGGTTTTTAATTAATTGAATTTCATCTCATATCGTTTGTGATTTGGTTTTGTTCGCGATTTTAGGTTGAAGCCGAACCAAACCAAACCAAACCAAACCTTGAACAGGTCTACGATCATTCATGTATTACTTTGGCCTACATCCAAGTTGTGCTGTTGGCAATTTGGTTTGGGTTCATTGGGCCTGTTGGTGTTAAACAAACCCAGATTGGTTATTGGGCTTGTATTTTCCCCAAGTTGAAGGGCTTGCATTACAGCCCAAATAAATCTTGAAGTAACAGCGTTTGTCACCGTTGTCAAGATGGACATACATCCCGAAGGGGATGGACGACCCTCCCCAACTCGCCATTTCCCTCGACAGTTAGATTTTAAAAATTTTTATTATAATTTTGAATTAAACAATATAAATTATGTATTTTAAACTCTTAAATATTATTTAAAAAGTCATAATTTATAGTGTCGTAAAAATTACATTTTAACTAAAAATTAGATCTTTAAAAACCAAAATAACAGGTTATTTACAAGGAAACTGAAATGTTTATTTTTTTCTAGAGAAATTTTACTACAATGTATCACTATAAATAAAAGTCATAATTTATAGTGTCGTAAAAATATTTTTTTTTTAGGTCCAGTCGGCAGCGAAGGTGCATATGGACACACAAAAGACTTGCCTATATTTATCTTATTATTTTCCTATTCTTATTTAGACTCCTCTATCCAGACGATATGAGACAATGATTCTCCTTGTAGCTCGTCCAACATCTCTCGGCCTATTGAGCTCCAACCCTCACCCTCACCTCAGGTCCACCCACTCAGGGTCTCACAATCACAGTATTATCTTGCTGGGAACTTTTCTTTTCATACAATTTACCAAATCTTCAATAGAAGTTTAGGAAATTGTTCATAGAGTGTTTCAGAGGTTTCGGGAAGAATTATGTTCAAAGTTAATGTTTGACATTTGTTGGGATGTAGTTGGCTTGAATAGTCTCACATCAAGTAAGGAGGAGTTGTTACTAAGGTTTATAAAGAAATAGTCCACTCCCTAATAGCAACACGCGCTTAAATTTAGTGTTTAAGTTGGGAACAATATCGTTCCTCGACATGGTTCGGCTGGGACTTGGGAACAATATCGTCTTTGACTGGGGCTTGGCGATACTCGATGCACCAACAAATGGTATTAGAGCTAATGATTCGGCTATTCGCATCAAATGTGCGTGCACACACTGGTCGCACTAACAACATTAGTATTAAGTTAACTTGCAAGACCACTCACGAACTTTGCACACTATCAAAAAGCTATTTTAATATGTATAAGATTCTTAGCTCGTACTTCATGTATATTAAGTAGACCCGAATTTTCTGGAAAACATAGTTGTATTTAAAGAAGATAAACACAATTAGCGGATAACTACGTCTTCACTGAAGATGAACATGATCAACTTATATTTATTATTCACATTTAAAAGTTGTTCTGTCATGCTCTGTTATGTTGACTTTCTTATTTAAATTTATAAATTTATTCATCCACCAAAACAAAAATCAGGTTTCAGACTTTGTTTCAATCAAGGAATGTGATTTCGATTTTCGAGTTTATTTCGATGTCCTGATTTTAAGTCGGTGTGTAAAGAAAATAAGATGTAAGTAAATAATTTATTAAACAAATCAAATGAAGCCTACATACTAAAAAATGAAACAAACATATAACGAATATATAATTAAAAAATCAGGTAATTATTATAAAAATCAAAATACAAATAAAAGAAATGATAATTAGAAAATCAGGGGAATTGTTTCAAAAATCAGCAAATAATTAGAAAAATTGATAATACCAAAAGATCCCGAAATTTTTCAAAAAAAAACCTTTGAAAAAATGTAATTGTTGATTGTTGTATTTTTACAACAAAAAAAAAAAAAATCAAAATTAACCAAAAAACCTCTTAATTTTTCGAAAAAACTTTCAAAAAAGTGTAATTTTTTCTTTCGACATTTTTCTTTTCATAATTTAAAAAAGGGATATTTACATTTTCTCCCCTATAATACACCCCTTATTCAATTTTGCCCTTAATATTTCTTATCTCAAACATCTAATCTCGAGGAATCCTAAGGCCCAACTGAAATTAGGGGTGGGCATCTCTCCCGCCATCTCGATCCCGTCCCGATTCTTCCGAGTCCTATTGGGATTGATCAATCTCATCCCGATACCGTTTCGTCTCGATCTAGAGTGAGATGAAATCGGGATGAAATTTTTTTAATATTTAATATAAAATATGTAGTATGAAACTATTTGTTGACATTACTTTTATTTATTGACATGACTATTTTATTCTCGCAAGTTTTCATGCGACTCGCCTAGATAATGAATCTAACTCAAGCACTCATTTTAAACAACTCATTTTGAGAAAAATTTAACAGTCCAAATTTAATCACACATGTCTCTCGGTAAATATAGCGGTCCAAATTTAATTGTGTGCGCATCTAGAGAAAAATCTAACGATCCAAATCGCATATCGAGGAACACTGATGATCTAGCACACATCTCGAGTAATTGATGGTCCAACACACATCTCGAGGAAATCATACGTCTAAATAAATTGCCCCTATATGATAAATTATTGGCAATAACTTAACCCCATCAAATAAATTTGAATTTAATTTTACCCTCTGAAACAGAACAAATCCGAGAGATGATGAAAATGATTTGCAACTCAAGCTTAACTTCAAAACTTGTCAAAATTTTCACTCCAAATATTTAATCAAGAAAATTTTGATTATCTTCCTCCTCCTCTTTGTCCCCTTCTTCCTCCTCTATCTCGCAACCTCGCCACCACCTTTTCTTCATCCTCCCTCCTCTTCCTCATTCCTCAACTTTCTCCTTTCTCCTTGCTTCTCATTCCTCATCTGTTTTACAACCCCTATAATAAAGTTAGGGCATAATTCTTTAACTTCCTCATTTCTCCTATTTTCTCCCCCTTCATTGGGCAAAATTAAATTTAAATTTATTCAGAACGTCAGATTCCTCAAGATATGTGTTGAATCGTTGGAATTTTCTCGAGATGCGAATACAATTAAATTTGGACTGTTAGATTTACCTAGAGATGTGTGTACGATTAAATTTAGACAGTTAAATTTCCTCGAGATGAATTGTTTAAGATGCAAGATTTTTTTACAATCAAATATTAGATTTTTCTCGAGATACGATTATGATTTCAGTTGGGTCTTAAAATTTTCTCAAGATGAGATGTTTAAGATACGAAAGATTCAATCTCAGTCTTTAATTTCTCAGGGGTATTTTAATAATCTGCTTTAAAAATAGACGGTTAAGACACATTAATTGCTAATCTTAAGAGAAAAATGCAATACAAATAATAATCCCTTATTCTAGGGGGCAAGACCCAAAGAGCGAGGTTGGCGCAAAGCCCGCCCACCACCATCCATCATCTTAGAGATGGATGCATGTCTCTAGGACGATGGATGGTGGTGGCAGGCTTTGCGCACACCTCACTCTCTGCTCAACCCCTAGAAAGGCTCAATAATAATTGAAAGCAAAACTAAATAAGACATTTAAGATAATGGTAAAGGTAAATAACACTTTGAATTTCGCCAAATCACATTCCTTGGTTTCAATTTTGTATTATACCATGGTGTTTTAAGCTTCCTTGTCTTAATGTTAGACTTATTATTTTAGGTTTGAAAAATTAAGGAAATAAAATCCATATAGGTCCACCAAGTTGTCACTGTCTTTGAGCTCCATCAATAGATCATTGATTTCTATCTTTATGTGTCTGACCTTTTTGTTCTTATCTTATTGGGGATAATTCATACACATATTACAGCCAACAAAAGATCAATAGAAAGAAGTAGATTGTTCATAGTCAATATTTCAGGCTATATGGACGTGTACACTCCCGTGAATTTATCAAAATTTGGTTAAGTACACATTTCTGTCTGCTTTTGTACATCAAATTGACCCCACCTTTAGAGGGTGTTTTTTTTTTTTTTTTAGATAACTTCTAATTGGAGTTTGGAGTTTTGAACGAGCTTTTAAATGAATTGTTTGTTTTGTTTTTGAATATGTCGCTGGTTAGAAGTTGTAAAAATAACATTTTATTTTTAGGTGCTGAATAAAAACTATTTGATAATTTTGCCTAATTGAACTGAAAAATTTATAACATAAATATTGTGCTTAAAATTATACCTAATAATTATTTAAATCTTATAGAATATTACAATATTTTTCATTACAAGAATATTGAAATATGATAAAATATATTTAAAAAAAATTATCAAACCAAATTTCTTACTAATATTTCATTTGCAATATGATCTCATAAAGTAACCATATCGATTTATTCACGTGATATAAATACCTAAGATAGTTGTGATTGTTCACTATCAATTTGCTCAGGAGAGTAGAGAGATAAAGAAAAACTTAAAAATACAGATAAAAAAATAAAGAGAAATGAGATAAATTTATTACCGAGTCATTGTAAAGGTAGATAAAACCACAATATTTGGTGAAGATAAAACCTTAACACTCAGTGTTAAGTGATCAATACCTCCAATAAAAAAATAAAACTTCTAACCATAACTAAAATTAAACGCTCCAAATAAAGTTGATTCACTTCTTATTGAGAACTTCTGACTCCGTTCAAAAGCAAAAACAAACACGCTCTTAGTTAAAGACCACATGGTGTGTTATCTTCAACTTCTTCTATATACATTGGTAGCCACTTGGATTAGTTGACAGCTGAGGTAACAGTTCTGGGCTGTGAGAAATGGCAACAACATATCACCCAGTAGCAACAAAGAACTTGTCTAGAGCTTTTATTTGTTTCAATCTGCTTCTACTACTCTCTTCCAGTTACGTTGCTTCACAATCAATAGTTCAATACTTGCCGGGCTTTACTGGACCTCTGCCGTTCGAATTAGAAACAGGGCAAGTATATTGTATCTAAGTATCATAACTGGTGCAATTATTTTTGTTTCACTAATTTAGTCAATGGTGATTTTCATGTTTTTGATGATTTTCATTTATGTTATTTTTTCAGATATGTGGGTGTGGATGACAATAAGGATGTACAACTTTTCTACTACTTTATTAAGTCTGAAAGGAAGCCAAGTGAGGATCCTCTTATGCTTTGGATCTCAGGAGGTCCTGGCTGTTCTTCTCTCACTGGACTTGCAATTGAAATAGGTGGTTTTTTTTTTTTTTTTTTTTCTTTTTCTTTGATTAATAGTGAGTTCATTCAATTTCTATTCTCAAAGATGGAGATGAAGTTTCTTCTATATTGGGATGGTTTGTAGGTCCTTTGTATTTCAAGATTTCCGAGTATGATGGAAGCTTGCCAACTTTAGTGTTGAATCCCAATTCATGGACAAAGGTACTGTAATAACTTACCCTTCTTCAGCTATTCCAAATTGCTAATACAGATGAATGATTTTGTTGTGTTGCAGGTATTGAAGCTGGTCATAAACCATCTATCAATTTTCAGGTTTGTGTGTAATAGAAATTTATGTGTTTTCAAGGTTTGAACTTTATGCGATCTTCATCTATGTATGGGAATCCAGGGACAGATGGTCACTTACAGATAAATTCGAGAATTCCATATGCTCATCGCATGGCAGTCCTCTCTGATGAACTCTATGAGGTAGTTTTTTCCAACTCTGTCTATTTATCTGTAATCACAAGATAAAGAGTAATATTTCTATTTGCATACTTCTTCACAGTTGGTGAAGCAAAGTTGTGGGGCAGAGTACGTCAATGTAGCTTCCAGTAATACGCTATTCATCAAAGGTCTTGATGCCGCCTCAGAGGTGAGGGTGATCAATTTGTTGTGAATGAAGTATTCATGTTTATTGAATTTTTTTTATCTAAGCTCAATTGATCGATGTGATGGTAATCCTCACTTGCAGTGTACTTCAGGACTTAATGAAGCACACATTTTGGAGCCCAAGTGTGCATTAGCAGCTCCAAAGCCAAAACAAAGTATGACATATAGAAGATCACTTCATGAAAATTCAAGCAAACTTTTCTTATCACGACCTCCAGTTCCTGATCTGCGATGTAGAGTAAGTCTCACTCCGATGGATTCACATTTCATACACACAAAAAAAATTGAACAAATACGTTACCAAACTATCACTGAAGTGACTTTTTTGTTTCTTTGATTTTCCAACCTGCATCACAATCTAATCAAAGTCTGAATGTCTTCGCAGAGTTATGCTTATTATCTCTCCTACTATTGGGCAAACAACGATAAAGTTCAAAAGGCAATTCATGTCCGAAAGGTATAAAAAATGTCTATAAGAATAATCATTACCCATATGGAAATATAGTCTCTACATATGGTGATGCATTTTGGAAATGTTAATGGTAATGACCAGGGAACAGTTGAGGAATGGATTAGGTGCAAATGGGATTTACCTTATACAAAAGATGTGAAAAGTAGTATTGATTATCATCGGTTTCTAAGTAAAAGAAATTACCGTTCTTTGATATATAGGTGAGGCTACTATATAAATTCACTTTTATAATTATAGCTTCACGCAATGCTTGGTTAACTGATGTGGGTTTTATGCTTTAATAGCGGTGATCACGATTACCTTGTCCCATATCTTGGCACAGAAGCGTGGATAAAGTCACTAAACTATTCCATCATCGATGACTGGAGACCATGGTTTGTTGATGGTCAAGTTGCTGGGTAGGCCCATAAATCATGTCTAAACTATATTTAGATGAAGCTTCCATCTTGAAACTAACTTTTCGGTGTGTGTTCTTGTTTGCAGGTACACAAGGACATATTCCAATAACATGACTTTTGCCACTGTAAAGGCAAGACAATTCCTTTCTCGTTTCAGTCAATTATACGAAATATCACTGAACTAAGAGTGGTAACATGGTTGTTTATGCAGGGAGGCGGCCACACAGCTCCAGAGTACTTGCCTAAGGAGTGCTTAGCAATGTTTACAAGGTGGTCATCACATGATACCCTGTGATTGACTCCATCTGCAGTTTTACCTCCAATTGTTCACTGAAAATTAAAATGAAAAGATTAGGGTTCACTGATTATTAATTGCTTAAGCCATTGTTTACTAAAGATATCATATTATTGTTGCTTGTATTGTTGTTGACTGGATGAGAGTATTTTGGCATGCAAATCTACTCGCATCCGATGATACATTGTATTATACCCATAAAATTGTATGAAAGAAAATAAATTTGATTCTATACTTTCCAGTTTAAAATTCTTCATTTTTTTTATGTGGCACATTATCATCATCATTAATATATAATTGGGAGAAGACTAATGCTGAACACATGAACCTTAACTTGTACAAAACAAAAGCTCTTTGCTTGGAATTAGGATTTTCTTAAAGGGTAGGAAACGCCAAAAGAAAAAAATAAAATAAAAAAAATCTAGGGTGCCTATTTGGGGTCTTTTATAATTTTTACTCATTTTCTTTAAAACACAAGCATACAATATATTTTTTAAATTCCTCTCACTCTAAAAAAATTTGACTTGTGATTCACTGAACTGGTACTCCTTGGCTGTCGTTGCAAAGTTATGCTTATTCTCTCTTATACTATTGGGCAAAAAGTGTCAATGACTAGGGAACTGTAGAGGAGTGGATTAGGAGCAAATGGGCTGGTCATAACAATAATATAATCAGCTTAATCATGCTGTTGATTATACACTGAAATGGAGAGTACATATAGAAATGGAAGTTATCTTGAGTTCTGGTCAAGATGGAGGGTCCTCCCTCCCTCCCTCCCTCGCTGGTTTCCTCGACAGGTAGTTTCACTCTTTCTCAAAGATAAATTCTATTTGTTGAGTAAATCAGTGAGGGATGGAGCTCTTGCTGGTTTCCTCGACAGGTAGTCTCACTCTTTCTCAAAGGGAAATTCTATTTGTCGAGGAAATCAGCGAAGGAGGGAGGGAGGACCCTCCATCTCCCTCGCGATGCGTGCAGGGAATGGGAGACACGCATCACGAGAAGGATGGAGGATCCTCCCCCCCCCCCCCCCCCCTCGCTGGTTTTCTTGACAGGTATCCTCACTCTTTCTCAAAATATGTCAAAGTGTTACGAAATATTTTTTATTTTGAAGTTATCGAATTTTTTTTGAAATCTGAAATATGTTGAAATTTTCATGAAAAAAGAGAGTAGCATGTTATAATGTTATTTTAGTATCAAAAGTTTGTTACGTGAGTGATTCTTATGTAAGATGTAGTCTGTATGACACTACGAGTTGTGATAATATTTAAAAGTTAAAAATACATAATTTATATTGTTAATTTCGAAATCACAACAAAATTTTAAGTCGTTTCTACACAAAACAAAATATTTTACGAAATATTTCTTAAAATTAGGAGATCGAAATTAAGTCAAAAAACGAAATCACAATCCTTGTTTAGAACCATATCTAATATACAAGGAGAGGACCCATTGACTAATTTTTTTTATTTTGTTTTTACTAATATATCCTATGTTGTCGGGGGCTCTGTCGTGGCTCTATTTTTATTTTAAAGTTTAAAGCGCTATGCCCTAGCCTTCGAGCGCTGCAGAGCCATACATTAGTCAAGGTAAATGTTACTACACTAAAATCTCTACTTAAAAAAAAAAGCTCCGCTGTAAAAGCGCCTCGCAAAGGATCTAGCGACGGACCTTGGCGCCTCACGACCGCCTCACCCTTGACAGCATGGAATATCAAATATATAGTTATGTAGGATTGACTAAGGGTTTTTTTAACTCAGTGAAATTTGGTGAGGTTGATCTCATCATCATGGATACCATAGCCACCAAATATTAATACATTTCAATATTTATAAAACCATGAAAAATGCTTAAAAAGTTTGGAGTCACTTTAAAAGCACTAGGGTCTCAATGCCTTCTACGTGTGTGGATATTAAATATTTTTATTTTATTACAGTAATTCAATATTAAGAAAAATATTATTATATACATATATGATTTTAAGAACCTATGTATAGTTTATAAATAAATAAGGGGATTTAAATAAATCATGTTAGGGATATAATTATAATTGTCAATGTTTGAAAGAGATTGATTTTGTTTGCAAAAGTATGAAATGTGTAGGGCAAAATGTGAAATACAAAAGTTAGATGTAAGGGCTTTTATGTAATTTATAAATAATTAAAGGATTTTAAATAAATTATATTAGAAGCTTAAGAATAATTAATAAAAATTTACAGAGACTGATTTTTATTGTAAATAGTTTAAATATGTGAGGCTAAAAAAAACGTTTAATAGTATTTCATTGAATTACATGAACACATTTTACATTTTTTTATTTTCTTTTGACTTCTTTTTGTGAATACTAAAGAAAAATTTTGAAATCTAAAAATCAGGTTAAAGACGACAGAAATTGTTTATTTCAGAGGGCTTGGGGCCGAGGGAGGCGCAAAACCCGCCCATCACCGCCATCTACCTCGAAATGCATTCGAGGGCAGCAGCCCGAGGAGGATGGGAGGTGGTGGAGCGGGCTTTGCGCCTCCCTCGCCACCTAGAATCAGGGAATAGTACAGATATTTGATGGGGCCTGGAATTTCCAAAGCAGGTGTCTTTTGGATGAACTGATCTATAAGGAGTAGGAGAGTACCTTCCACAACAACCACTTCAATAATATATATTATAATTATCAAATAATTAATCAGTATCTATAAATCATCAAAAGTCACTTACTACTACAGGAAACTTGGTGTAAAAAACTTGAGCTCTTCTGTCATCGAGGAAAGGGGCGAGGAAACGGCCGAGGGGGATAGGTATTATCACTCATTTTTTTTTTTTTTGGCTCTCTAGGACAACTTCCATCACCATAAGAAACAAGTCTTTGGTATGTTTTGAGTAAGCACCCATTGCTTTAATGTATCCTTCCCCTACTACTTCGTGCAAGGGAGGTTTATCTTCTCCTAGTGCCCATGATGTTAGTCTACTGAAAACTGGTCTTGAATCTTGTTTTGAAAGTACACTCCCATGCTCAGACAACAATGCTTGACTCGCCTCTACATCCTGATTCTGACTTAGAACACTTAAATGTCGAAGACTAGGTACACGAAGAATGTTTGCTAAGTTTGGCGATGCAGTGATTGTGAGAGAACCAATTGTTTCCCTGGCAGAAAAAAGGAATGTATGTAGACGTGCGAAATAACATATTAATGCTTAAATGAAGAAAATAGCCAATAGACTACATTTCCTAACAGGAAAAATTGTGCATCTCTTAATTATGTTGAGTCGATAACAACAGAAAATTCGAAGACTATTTAGGTGGAAGAAGCACAAATCATCTTCGTCATGGTCAAGACCCTCACTCGAACTCAAATCAGACAGATTCTCATATGTATTAGGAACTACCTCTTAGAATTAGCAAAACCCTTGAATGTACTACAAGCGTATCCACAACATCCCCATTCTCCAAGTTGGCATCTTTCTTCCCCTTCTTGGTCATCTTTGCTTTTTTCAAAACAATGTCTGAACAATAAACCATGCTTATGAGATCAAAATAATGAATCCATCTGCAAACCCAGACAATCAAATTCATTATACAAACATTTTTTTTTTTTTAAAGGTTCAAACACGAAGATTTTTATTAATGCAAGAAAGAGGAACAAATTACAACGAGAAACATTCCTAAATCAAGGAATGCCAAGACACTATGAAACTGTCAAAACCCAAATCCCTAAATAGATTACAAGCCGTCCCCATTCTCCACAACAATTCTCTAATCTCGATAAAGATAGAGTGCTCTGATCTGTTTAGCCCTTCAAATACTCTTTTATTTCTTTCTTTCCACACGCACCACATGAGTACGTGAGGTACCCTACGCCATAACCACTCCCCCCGACGGGAAGGATTAGTTTGAGACCACCAGCTTAGCCAATCCAAAATGGAGCCTTGAAACATCAAACTCAAACCGAATTCCACCAAGAAACTGCTCCAAATAGATTTGGAGAAACTGCAGTGAAGCATCAAATGGTCCAGAGTCTCGTCAGATTCGTTGCAAAGCACACAAAGACTCCCAGTGTGGATTCCTATTTTCCTTAACCTATCTTTAGTCAGGATCTTCTCATGCAAACATGAAAATTATGAAACTCAAAAGGGAATCAAATCCAATCCTTAATCCATCAGATCAAAACAAGCACACCTCAGTTCAATAGAAAAATCAAAACCCAGACATGAATTGGCATTCTAATCAAAACCCATCAAGCAATTCAAAAATAATCCAAACCATTATGAATTCACAAAATATTGAAAATCCATGAAGAAACTCAAATAGCCATTTCATAAATCAGGAAAAAAAAAATTCAAATTGCACCATAAATACCACAAAGGGGTTGGATCTTAAGATATTCACCATAGTCCTTCTCAAAACAAGCAGTGTGAAAGATGCCAGAATAGATGGAGCCGTCCTTGACTTGAACTTCAACAGGAAGCCCTATAATGCTCATGGTAGTGAAGAAGGGCATCGGGGATTTGGGTCTCCCCCGAGAGATCCCTGATTTTGCGACCCATATCTCAGTGGGTGTTGTTGGTCTCTCTCAGAGATGAAACCCTGGATTACTTTTCGAGAAAAAATCAACAAATGTGAGTAAAAAGGACTATTAGGGTTTATCGATCGGTTTGCTTACGAGTATGAGAGTGGAACATAGATCGTGGAGGCTCTTGCCACATTCGAGTATGAACTCCATCGATGAGACGAATCGATTTAAGCGGATTTGATCTATCGATCGAGGAAAAGAATCGAGTGAAATGTTGGAGGGGAGAGGAGGGGCGGTCGTCATCAGAGCTTCACTTTGTAAGCAAACAATGTTGGATGAGACAATTTCACTCATCGTCGTCGGTGGGGAGTTAGGGTTTGGGGAGGGGAGAGGATATGGGGAAGGGAGAGGATATGGTGAAGGGGTTGAGAGGTGGGGGAAGGACGGGAAATTAGGATGGATGGGCTCAGAACTGGACGAGCGAGCGAGTTTTTACATTTGCTTTAAAAAAAGTTTTACATTAATTTTGCAAAACAAGTTTTCTACTTACTTCTATTCAATTCCATAAAAAAAGATTGCTATGTGAGCTAATGATGGTTTTTTTTTTTATTTTTTTTTTATGTCGGTGTGGATGATGCATAGTTATTGTACCACTTTGTCAAGTCTGAGAGGAAGCCAAGTGAGGACCCTCTTGTGGTTTGGGTTTCAGGAGGTCCTGGTTGTTCTTCTCTCTGTGTACTTGCTTTTGGAATAGGTAATTTTCTTACTACCTTTTCTTGACATATTTTTTTTTCTTGAAAATTAGAGTTTATTCAATTTTGGTTTGGTATCTGTAGGTCCTCTGTATTTCAAGAGAGTTGAATACAATGGAAGATTACCAACTTTGGAGCTCAACCCAAATTCATGGACAAAGGTATAACCACTCTTCTTCAGCTGTTTTTTTTTTTTTTTAACGGTCAAACATGAAGATGTTTATTAATGAAAGAAAGGGAAACAATTTACAACGAGAAACATTCCTATATCAAGGAATGTCAAGACACTATGAAAGTGTCAAACCCCAAATCCCTAAACAAATTACATGCCGTACCCATTTTCCACAGCAATTCTCTAATATCGATAAAGATAGAGTGTTCTGATCTGTTTAGTCCTTCAAAAACCCTTTTATTTCTTTCTTTCCACACACACCACATGAGAACGTGAGGGACCCTACGCCATAACCACTCCCCCCGACGGGAAGGATTAGCTTTAGACCACCAACTTAGCCAATCTAGAATGGAACCTTCAAACATCAAACTCAATCCGAATTCCACCAAGAAATTGCGCCATATAGATTTGGAGAAACTGCAATGAAGCATCAAATGGTCCAGTGTCTCTTCAGATTCGTTGCAAAGCACACAAAGACTCCCAGTGAGGATTCCCATTTTTCTTAACCTATCTTTAGTCAGGATCTTCTCATGCAAAACTGACCAACAAAAGAAATTAATCCGAGGAAGAAGGTTTTTCACCCATAACAGATTCTTGTGAGGGGAAATGAAGGGGTTAGAGTGGGTCTCATAATGAGATGCAGCCAACATAATATGAGCAATTTGTTTCAACCATCTTCTTGGAGCATCGTGATTTTTAAGGGAAGAGTTCTTCTATGCTGGACCCTGACACCCCAGAATTCTGGGGGTTTCAAATGATTTGACAAAATAAGCACCCACTCGCGCCACTCTCTTTGGCGTCCACAATAGACCCTATGTTTTGTAGGGATATGGGATTTTTAGATGCTCTCGCAGCCAGTTAATTAATAATTTTCCGTAACTTTATTTGTTTTCTATTGCGTAATTTTCAGGTATCCCACATAATATATTTAGATGCACCAGATTGGGACTGAATTTTCGTATTCAACAAGCTCAAATGGTTCTAACAGCGATACAAAATCAGCAAAACAAACTCACAAATTTCTCAGAAAGGTATACAAGTTCATGGTTTCCTATTGTCACTCTGTATAGCTTATGTTACTGTTAACAATGTTTGTAGCGATGTATCATCTTAATTTTAAAATTTATGATGTAAGCAGTGGTTGGTTAATCATCCAGAGTTCCTATCAAATCCACTCTATATTGCTCGTGATTCTTACTCTGGCACGACGATTCCAATTGTTGTTCAAGATATATCAAATGGTAAGCTCTGTAAAGCTCTTCTTTGTACCAAAATCAGTCTTGAAATGCCTTTTCAATATATGTCCAACTCCTTTTGACATTTCCATGGTGCCGCAGGCATTGCAGCTGGGTACAAACCACTTGTCAACCTTAAGGTGTGTACGAGAGCTTCTTGTGTGTTCAAAGGTTCCGAGTTTCATTCATTTTTTGAACTTTTTTTGTAGGATATTTGCTTGGTAACCCTTTGACAGATAGACACTTGGACACAAATTCGCGAGTTCCATTTAGCCATGGTATGGGGATCCTCTCTCACGAACTTTATAACGTATGCAACTTCCTATTCTGTGTATTTGTGTATATTGTAGCAAGATAGTGAGAAAAATCTTTGTTTACATGTTTCTCTCACAGTCGGTGAAGAAAATTGTGGAGAAGAGTATGTCAATGTAGAACCCAATAACACACTATGTATCAACGATCTTAAAGCTGTATCACAGGTCAGGCGAGCAATTTGTTCTCATGAATCCAATTTATCACCTTTTTATCTATACTTTGTTAATGTTTGTGGTAATTTTTCTTTGCAGTGTACATTTAGAATTAATAGATATCACATTTCGGATCCCCTATGCCGAAACTTTGTACCTCCGGTGAAAAATCAAACCAACAAGAATCAAGGAACTCCTTTCATGAATTCAAGCACGACTATAGTACCACCCCAAGGTCCCCAAGTTCCTGAGTTTCCGATGTAGTGTACCCAACAAACGTGTATAATCTAACGTAGTCATTTATGCGAAGCTTTGATGTCAAATTTTCAATGACAGCTTTTTTTTATTTATTTTTTTTTTATCTTTGAAATTTTCTTATATCATTAACTCATTAAATGTTGTTGCAGAATTATATTAATGTCAATAGTAGTATCCGTTATCATGGGGATCTTAGTAAAAGAAATTATTGTTCTTTGATATATAGGTGAGGCTAGCACATAACATATTTATATCCTTACTCTTACAATTCTATTTTAGTCAGCTGATATAACATTTGTATTTTAATAGCGGGGATCACAATTACACAGTTCCACATCTGAGCATAGAAGCATGGATAAAATCTCTAAATTATCCCATCATAGATGAATGGAGACCATGGTTTGTTGATGAACAAGTTGCAGGGTAGGCCTTCATATTTCAGATGAGGTTTAGCTAAAACTTTCACTTTAAAGCTGATGTTTCCGTATGCGTTTCGTGTAGATTCACGAGGACATATTCCAATAACATGATCTTTGCCACAGTAAAGGCAAGAGGAATCCTCTCTTTGTTTCAGTTGACAAGTCAAATGTTGTTAACTGAGCCTCATATATACTGATTTTGCTTATGCAGGGAGCTGGTCACTCGGCGCCAGATACATATCTTAAGGAGTGCTTGGCTATGTTTACAAGATGGTTATCAAAATTTAACACATGCTCATTCCGTCCCGTTTCGAACTCGTTTGGGATTGGACGAGGTCGGGATGAGGTCTATTCTGTTTCGTCCTGATCCCGAACAAACGAGATGGGATAGGGATGAGGTCCATCCCGTCCTATCCCATCCCATGCCCACCTATAGTTGAAATCGTAATTGTATCTCGAGAAAAATATAACAGTTGATTTAAAAAAAATCTTGCATCTTAAACAACTCATTTTAGTAATCTGCTTTGAAAATAGACGGTTAAAACACGTTAATTGCTAATCTTAAGATAAAAGTGCAATACAAATAATAATCCCTGATTCTAATCTCTAGGATGATGGATGGTGATGGGCGGGCCTTGCGCTCACCTCACTCTCTGAGCCTCGCCCCTCATAAAGACTCAATAATAATTGAAAACAAAACTAAATAAGACATCTAATATAAGGGTAAATGCAAATAACCCTTTCAATCTCCCCAAATCACATTCCTTGGTTTCAATTTTGTATTATAGCTTAGTTGACAAAAGGTGTTTTAAGCTTCTTTGTCTTCATGTTAGACTTTTTATTTTAGGTTTGAAAAATTACGGAAATAAAATCCATATAGAATTTTCCCTCCATCAATAAATCATTGATTCCTATCATGGTTGGAAAGATTTTTTTTTTTTTTTTTTTTTTTTTTTTTTAAAACCTCCAGAGGGGAGGGGCAGCTATGGGATGCCAGACCTTAATTAATTATCAAAGAAATGACTTACATTCTATACGGGGGTGCATTACGACTTTACCCGTATTAAAAACCAAGCAGAAAGCGATAAACAAAACATAATTCTAAACAAGATACGACAAAACCATACCCATACTAAACCAAATGATGGCATCCTAAGATAGCACAAAACACACACTACCTGAAGAATAGCACTCTCATTTAAAAGCCGGAAGTCTAAGATATGCCGTCTTATTCTTGTCAAGATGGTTGGAAAGATGTGTCTGACCTTTTTGTTCTTATCTTATTGGGGATAATTCATACACATGTTACAGCCAACAAAAGATCAATAGAAAGAAGTAGATTGTTCATAAGTCAATATTTCAGGCTATTTGGACATGTAGACTCACGTGAATTTATCAAAATTTGGTTAGATACACATTTCGGTCTGCTTTTGTTCATCGATTTGACCCCACCCTTAGAGGGTGTTTGTTTTTTTAGATAACTTATGATTGGAGTTTGGAGTTTTTAACGAATTTATAAATGAATTGTTTGTTTTGTTTTTGAATATATCGCTGATTAAAAGCTGTAAAAATAAAAGGTGTTTATTTTTAGATGCTTAAAAATTATTTGATAATTTTGCTTTACTGAGCTGAAAAATTTATGACATAAATATTGTGCTTAAAATTATTATTTAAAAAAAATTATCAAACCAAATTTCTTACTAATATTTCGTTTGCAATATGATCTCATAAAGTAACTATATCGATTTGTTCACGTGATATAAATACCTGAGATAACTGTGGTTGTTCACTATCAATTTGCTCGAGAGATTTAGAGAGACGAAGAAAAACTTGAAAATACAGAGAGAAAACAAAGAAGAATGAGAGAAATTTTTTACCGAGTCAATGTAAAGGTAGATAAAATCACAATGCTTAGTGAAGAGAATGATGGTGTGTCGTCAAAATTTAGTCCTACTTATTTTTAAGAAAACGATAACAACAATTGTCATTACAAAATTATGTTAAAGCTATTCATCATCATCATCATTAAAACCCATTTCTGAGATATGTTAAAGTTATTATTGAAATAATTTTTTACTCATAAAAAATAAAACTTTTAATCATAATTAAAAATAAACACTCCAAACAAATTTGATTCACTTCTTATCAAGAACTTCTAAACTCCGTTCTGAAGCAAAAACAAACACGCTCTTAGTTAAGATCACATGGTGTGTTATCTTCTTCTTTCGTGTTCATCTATATATATATGATGGTTGGTAGTCACTTGGATTAGTTGACAGCTGAGGTAACAGTTCTGGGCTGTGAGAAATGGCAACAACATATCACCCAGTAGCAACAAAGAACTTGTCTAGACACAAAGAGCAGGTATGTCCCCTTTCAGATTCCAACATATGTGGTTAACTCATGATGATTTTTTGGGATTTGTGGACAGAAACTGGAACTCTCCGGTAGGTGGTTCTGGAAATATGTTTATTGTGGCCATGAAACTTAAGCGCCTTAGAGGAACTTTGAAAATATGGAATAAAGAAACTTTTGGCAACATTTTCAGCACTATTCGAGGTCTGGAGGATGAGATTGCCCGATTAGAATTCAATCTTATGCAGGGTTGGGATACAAATGATGTGGTTAATCTGAATAGATGTCAGGCTGAACTCAAACTGGCTCTGGTCAGAGAAGAAATTTATTGGCAACAAAAATCAGGCGAAAAGGAGTTCAAAGAAGGAGATGCATGCACTAAATTTTTCTTTGCTTCCGTCAAAGCCAAGCAAAAAAGGAGAATGATATCAAAAATCCATAACAGGGCAGGGAATTTAATCACGGATCCGAGAGATATTATTTTAGAAGCGAATAATTTTTTTGAAGCTTTGCTATCTGCAGGTGTTTATCAAGAGGATCCAGAACTCATGGAGTGCATCCCGCTTTTGATAAGGGAGGCAGACTGTGAATCAATCATGATTTCTCCGAATTTAGAGGAAGTTCGACAAGCAGCTTTTAGCATTCCTCATGATAGTGCACCGGGCCCGGACGGGTTTACAGCTGGTTTCTTTCACAAATGCTGGGACATTATTGGTCTGGATATTTGGAAAGCCGCGACGGAATTTTTTGATTGCCAAGCGATGCCAGGTAGCTTCTCTTCTAATTTTTTAGCTCTTATTCCTAAAATTGACGAGCCTGTATCTTATTCTGATTTTAGACCTATCAGTCTGTGCAATGTGGTTTATAAAATTTTTAGTAAGATCCTTAGTTTGAGGTTGGGGAAGATTCTCCCAAATATTATTTCTTTAGAGCAGGGGGCTTTTGTCCAAGGGAGACTTATCTCAGAGAACATTGGCTTGGCTCAAGAATTAATGCGGGAGATTGGCAAAAAAGTGATTGGCAACAATGTAATTTTCAAGCTGGATATGGAAAAGGCGTATGACAGAATTGAATGGGGATATCTATTGGCGGTCCTTCGTAAATTTGGTTTTAACAATAGAATATGTCACCTGATTTCAAACTGTATAACTCAATGTGGATTTTCGGTGTTGATGCAAGGCAAGTATGACGGATATTTCAGATCTTCCAGGGGTCTTAGACAAGGCGACCCTCTCTCCCCCTTGCTCTTTGTCATTGTTGCGGAAGTTCTAAGTAGAGGACTCTCTCGCGCTTTTCGTAGAGGGGAAATTGGTTTTTATCATGTTCCAAGGACGGCCTCCCCGATTACTCACCTCTTATATGCTGATGACTCACTGGTTTTCTTGAATGGTAGGAAAAACTCCATTGCGGGATGTATGAAGTTTATTGATAGGTACTGTCGGGCCTCAGGAGAGAAAATCAATACGGCAAAAAGTTCTTTCATGATAGATGAGAAAGTGAGTGCCGATATTATTATCAGGATCAGATTATGGACAGGCTTTTCTTACAAACAGTCCCCGTTCACGTACCTTGGAGTTCCCATTTATCAAGGTAGATGCAGAATTTCTTATTATGATGACTTGGTTAATAAGATCCAAAATAGAATTCAGGGCTGGAAATCACGACTGCTGTCGCCTGGGGGAAGATTGACTTTGATCCGACATGTTCTTTTGTCTATGCCGATTTACACTATAGCAGCTACAGTGGTTCCTATGAGGATTTTGCAATCTATTCAGAAATTGCTTGCTGATTTCTTTTGGGGTGATCATGAAGGGAGGCATAAACGGAAATGGATTGCGTGGCAAAAAATCAGTGTTACTAAGGAAGAAGGTGGCTTACATGTTCGAAGTCTGGCCGACACTATTACAGCTTTTCGAGTTAAATCCCTTTGGAATCTGATGCATTCTAACTCTTTATGGGCTAATTTTTTAAAGAAAAAATATTTTAAGCCAGGGGTTCCAATCCGAAAGCAGGAGCTTAAAGCTGGGGCCTCACCTTTCATGAAAGAATTGTTGATGCATAAAAATTTCTTAGTGGAAAACTCCACCTGGATGGTCACTAGAGGTAGCGTCAGTTTCTTTGAAGAACAATGGGCTAAGGATGAACTATTTATAAGGAATGGGGACGCGGAGACTAATGATATGTGGCCTTCCTTACGGCTAATGAGCAGGGATAATTTCAGAATGCTAACCCCGGAAATGAAAAGACGCGCTCAAGAGGCTTATAAGACAATAGTGAAAGGTGATGACGGAGATCGAGACACTAGAATTTGGATGCCCACTAATGATGGTATATTCTCCATCAGCTCTGTTTGTAAAATCCTAGGTGGTAGAGGGACACCCGATTATTTCTGGAATTGGATATGGCACCCTCTTTTGCCTTCTAAAATTTCCGTTTTCACATGGAAAGTTATTAAAAGGGCTATTCCCATAGATGGTGAAATTAGAAGAATCGGATTTCAGTTGGCTTCTAAATGCGGATGCTGTTTTCATGCTGAGGAGGAAACCATAAAACATCTTTTCCTGGAGGGTGAACTAGCATGTAGAGTGTGGAGACATTTCGATCTGATTTTTGACATTCACGTCCATAGACCGGTTGAAGTCTATACCATGTTAAAGGCGTGGTTCAGGAAGGCGAACAAATCTACCTTATCAGGTACCCTCACTCATCTTACTCCTCTTTTTGTTTTATGGGAGCCTTGGATTCAGCGAAACAGAAAACTTTATGATGGGAAGGAGTGCTCGTTCAGCTATGTAATCATTAAAGTGTATCATTGGATCAAATGTGTTGCAAAATTTTTTAACCCTAAATCAAAGGACAATAATGGGGCTTTGCTCAATAGATTGGGTATCCAGGAAATCAAAGTAACACTGACTCCGCCCCGGGTGGTGTACTGGACTTTCCCTCCTATGGGATGGTATGTGCTCAATGTGGATGGATCTTGCAGGGAGAAGACTATTGCTGGAGGTTTTGTTATTAGAAATGAAGAAGGTAACTTTGTGGCGGCTGGACAATGTTTTTTCGGAGAAGGAACAAATAATTCGGCGGAAACGAGGGCTTTGCTTGAAGGCTTGAGATTTTGTGCTGCCCAAGGTGTCCGACCATGTGTCATTCAAACGGATTCAATGGTGGTTAAACAATGGCTTTTCCAACAAACAAAAATTCCTTGGTTCCTAAGTAATTGGTGGAGGGAGATACGGGCGATGATAAAGGATACGGGGTGGCATTGCATCCATGTGTTCAGAGAGACAAACTCTGTAGCTGACGCCTTGGCTACTTTAGCTCAAAAGGAGCATAGTTCTCGTACTTATTCGTGGGGATCGCTCCCTAAAAGAATAAAGTCCCTAATTATTCTTGACAAGAATAAGACGGCATATCTTAGACTTCCGGCTTTTAAATGAGAATGCTATTCTACAGGTAGTGTGTGTTTTGTGCTATCTTAGGATGCCAACATTTGGTTTAGTATGGGTATGGTTTTGTCATATTTTGTTTAGAAATATGTTTTGTTTATCGCTTTCTGCTTGGTTTTTAATACGGGTAAAGTCGTAATGTACCCCCGTATAGAATGTAAGTCAATTGTTTGATAATTAATTAAGGTCTGGCATCCCATAGCTGCCCCTCCCCTCTGGAGGTTTTATAAAAAAAAAAAAAAAAAAAAAAAAAAAAAAAAAAAAAAAAAAAAACTTGTCTAGAGCTTTTATTTGTTTCAATCTGCTTCTACTACTCTCTTCCAGTTACGTTGCTTCACAATCAATAGTTCGATACTTGCCGGGCTTTACTGGACCTCTGCCGTTCGAATTAGAAACAGGGCAAGTATATTGTATCTAAGTATCATAACTGGTGCAATTATTTTTGTTTCACTAATTTAGTCAATGGTGATTTTCATGTTTGTGATGATTTTCATTTATGTTATTTTTTTCAGATATGGTGATTATAGACAGATCCCTCCACATAACAGGTGGCTAAATTGACTGGTTGTTCTCATTATCATCCTTAACTCACCATTCTTAATAGTGCTACGTAATCCTGATGAGGCTCCCCTTCTGAGATTTGCAGTTGACATGACCAAAGCTATAGAGTTCATGTGAAAATTTGTGTCTCATTAGAATAGGAAATCCTAATTAAAGAGATTCATAACTGGAAAATTTTAATTGATACTAATTTGTTAGTCGTACCATAGTCACAAAAGATCAAGAAAATAAATTCTGGAGGATTCAAGTAATGGCTGGCTACTTATTCATTGAGTGGATTTTGATTTAGGGGTATTTGCTTGGGAATCCAGGGACAGATGATCACTTACAGAAAAATTCGAGAATTCCATATGCTCATCGCATGGCAATCCTCTCTGATGAACTCTATGAGGTAGTCAACTTCCAACTCTGTCTATTTATCTGTAATCACAAGATAAAGAGTAATATTTCTATTTGCATACTTCTTCACAGTCGGTGAAGCAAAGTTGTGGGGCAGAGTACGTCAATGTAGCTTCCAGTAATACACTATGCATCAAAGGTCTTGATGCCGCCTCAGAGGTCAGGGTGATCAATTTGTTGTAAATGAAGTATTCATGTTTATTGATTTTTTTTATCTAAGCTCAATTGATCGACGTGATGGTAATCCTCACTTGCAGTGTACTTCAGGACTTAATAGTGCACACATTTTGGAGCCCAAGTGTGCATTAGCAGCTCCAAAGCCAAAACAAAGTATGACATATAGAAGATCACTTCATGAAAATTCAAGCAAGCTTTTCTTATCACGACCTCCAGTTCCTGATCTGCGGTGTAGAGTAAGTCTCACTCCGATGGATTCACAGTTCACACACACACACAAAAATTAAACAAATACGTTACCAAACTATCACTGAAGTGACTTTTTTGTTTCTTTGATTTTCCAACCTGCATCACAATCTAATCAAAGTCTGAATGTCTTCGCAGAGTTATGCTTATTTTCTCTCCTACTATTGGGCAAACAACGATAGAGTTCAAAAGGAAATTCACGTCCGAAAGGTATCAAAAATGTCTATAAGAATAATCATTACCCATATGGAAATGTAGTCTCTACATATGGTGATGCGTTTTGGAAATGTTAATGGTAATGACCAGGGAACAGTTGAGGAATGGATTAGGTGCAAATGGGATTTACCTTATACAAAAGATGTGAAAAGTAGTATTGATTATCATCGGTTTCTAAGTAAAAGAAATTACCGTTCTTTGATATATAGGTGAGGCTACTATATAAATTCACTTTTATAATTATAGCTTCACGCAATGCTTGGTTAACTGATGTGGGTTTTATGCTTTAATAGCGGTGATCACGATTACCTTGTCCCATATCTTGGCACAGAAGCATGGATAAAGTCACTTAACTATTCCATCATCGATGACTGGAGACCATGGTTTGTTGATGGTCAAGTTGCTGGGTAGGCCCATAAATCATGTCTCAACTAGATTTAGATGAAGCTTCCATCTTGAAACTAACTTTTCGGTGTGTGTTCTTGTTTGCAGGTACACAAGGACATATTCCAATAACATGACTTTTGCCACTGTAAAGGCAAGACAATTCCTTTCTCGTTTCAGTCAATTATACGAAATATCACTGAACTAAGAGTGGTAACATGGTTGTTTATGCAGGGAGGCGGCCACACAGCTCCGGAGTACTTGCCTAAGGAGTGCTTAGCAATGTTTACAAGGTGGTCATCACATGATACTCTGTGATTGACTCCATCTGCAGTTTTACCTCCAATTGTTCCTAGTTGTAAAGTGACCAGAGCTTTAAAATGAAAAGATTAGGGTTCACTGATTATTAATTGCTTAAGCCATTGTTCACTAAAGATATCATATTATTGTTGCTTGTATTGTTGTTGACTGGATGAGAGTATTTTGGCATGCAAATCTACTCGCATCCGATGATACATTGTATTATACCCGTAAAATTGTATGAAAGAAAATAAATTTGATTCTATACTTTCTAGACTGGAGGGGACTTCCAGTTTAAAATTCTTCATTTTTTTATGTGGCACATTATCATCATCATTAATATATAATTGGGAGAAGACTAATTCTGAACACATGAACCTTAACTTGTACAAAACAAAAGCTATTTGCTTGGAATTAGGATTTTCTTCAAGGGTGGGAAACGCCAAAAGAAAAAAAAAAAAAAAAAATCTAGGGTGCCTATTGGGGGTCTTTTACACTTTTTTACTCATTTTCTTTAAAACACAATCATAAACATTATTTACAGAAGGGTACAAGTGTAAAAAAAAAACCCAAAGAAATACAGTAAAATATTTTTTTTAAACTCCTCCCATTTTAAATGCCGCCGGCAGGATTCAAACAACTCGACTACTCCATTGGCTGTTGTTGCAAAGTTATACTTATTCTCTCTTATATTATTGGACAAAAAGTGTCAATGACCAGGGAACTGTAGAGGAATGGATTAGGAGCAAATGGGCTGGTCATAACAATAATATAATCAGCTTAATCATGCTGTGGATTATACACTGAAATGGAAAAACATATTGAAATGGAAGTTATCTTGAGTTCTGGTCAAGATGGCGATTGATTGGATTGGATTATTGTTGATATCCACTTTAGAACTAAGGTTGTGATTTCTCAAAATATGTCAAAATGTTACCAAATATTTTTTATTTTGAAATT
The DNA here is from genome assembly GCA_963556465.1 of Berberis vulgaris. Lineage (NCBI taxonomy): Eukaryota > Viridiplantae > Streptophyta > Magnoliopsida > Ranunculales > Berberidaceae > Berberis > Berberis vulgaris. Next base: position 1,621,641 of record OY747137.1, on the reverse strand, counting down.
ACCAAAATCTCTTTTGAAATCTGAAATATGTTAAAATTTTCATGAGAAAAGAGACTAGCATGTTATAATGTTATTTTAGTATCAAAAATTTGTTACGTGAGTGATTCTTATGTAATATGTAGTCTGTATGACACTACAAATTGTGATAATATTTAAAAGTTAAAAATACATAATTTATATTGTTAATTTCGAAATCACAACAAAAAATTTTAAGTCGTTTCTATACAAAACAAAATATTTTACGAAATATTTCTTAAAATCAGGAAATCGAAATTAACTCGAAAAACGATATCACAATCCTTGCTTAGAACCATATCTAATATACAGGGAGAGGACCCATTGACTAATTTTTTTTATTTTGTTTTTACTAATATATCCTATGTTGTCGGGGGCTCTGTCGCGGCTCTATTTTTATTTTAAAGTTTAAAGCGCTATGCCTTAGCCTTAGAGCGCTGCAGAGCCATACATTAGTCAAGGTAAATGTTACTACACTAAAATCTCTACTTAAAAAAAAAAGCTCCGCCGTAAAAGCGCCTCGCCTCGCAAAGGATCTAGTGACGGACCTTGGCGCCTCACGACCGCCTCACCCTTGACAGCATGGAATATCAAATATATAGTTATGTAGGGAAACTCATTGACTAAGGGTTTTTTTAACTCAGTGAAATTTGGTGAGGTTGATCTCATCATCATGGATATCATTGCCACCAAATATTAATACATTTCAATATTTATAAAACCAAGAAAAATGCTTAAAAAGTTTGGAGTCACTTTAAAAACACTAGGGTGTCAATGCGTTCTACGTGTGTGGATATTAAATATTTTTATTTTATTACAATAATTCAATATTAAGAAAAATATTATTATTTATATACATGATTTTAAGAGCCTATGTATAGTTTATAAATAAATAAAGGGCTTTAAATAAATTATGTTAGGGACATAATTATAATTGTCAATGTTTGAAAGGGATTGATTTTGTTTGCAAAATTATGAAATATGCAGGGCAAAATGAGAAATACAAAAGTTAGATGTAAGGGCTTTTATATAATTTATAAATAATTAAAGGACTTTAAATAAATTATATTAGAAGCTTAAGAATAATTAATGAAAATTTACAGAGACTGATTTTTATTGTAAATAGTTTAAATATGTGAGGCTAAAAAAAACGTTTAATAGTATTTCATTGAATTACATATGAACACATTTTACATTTTTTATTTTCTTTTGACTTCTTTTTGTAAATACTAAAGAGATATTTTTGAAATCTAAAAATCAGGTTAATGACAACGGAACTATTTATTTCAGGAGGGCTTGGGGCCGAGGGAGGCGCAAGGCCCGCCCACCACCGACATCCTCCTCAGGATGCATTCAAGGGCAGCAGGCCGAGGAGGATGGGCTGTGGTGGGGCGGGCTTTGCGCCTCCCTCGCCACCTAGAATCAGGGAATAGTACAGATATTTGATGTAGGGATGGCAGTGGGGCGGATTTTCACGGATATCCGCCCCACTCGCCCCGTTTGGGGCGGATTTGGTTAAGGATATATGGAGGTTGGGGCGGATACGGATATCCAGATTATATTCGTTTATTATTTGGGGCGGATATGAATTTAACCATATCCGCCCCGCTGATATCCGTTTAACTGGTTAAATTACTAAAATACCCTTAACTATAAATAGGGAATACCCTCATCTCATTCTCATACTAATCTCATTTGTTTCATTTCAGTCTCATTTCTCACAAATCTCACAACGAGGTCAAAGACTCTGCCTCATCGGTGGTCTTGGCCTCAAAGGGGTGGTTGAAGGGTCTCGCAGGGTGGTTGCAAGGTGGTCTCGGCCTCAAGGGTGGTCGCAGGGTCGATGTAACACCCCTAAATTTCATAAAACGAATTTATTTTATTTTTAATAAAATAAAATAGAGTTACATTTAATTAAATTCAGGTTTCAAAATTTTAGGGTTTATTTGGTGAGTTTAGAAGGTGGGTGTTTTCAAAAGTTCAGTGGGGGCGAATAGGCACCCACCCTATACAGAGAAAACCCTCATTTCTTTTCTTTCTCCTTCCTTCTTCTTTTCTCCTTCTTCCTTCATCTTTTCCTCCTTTATGTTTTCTTCTTCGATGGCGGCTGATTGTGAGAGACGAAACTGGCGAGAGGGGCTGCGATTAGGAGACGAGATGAGATCGAGGGAGAGACAAGAGACGGACGTCGATCAGGGGATCAGCGAGAGAGACGGGCTTGCGTGCATGTGGAGGATTGAGTGGAATTGAAGAATGGATGGTCTGGATGATGTGCAGGCGAGATGGAGTGAAGGTGGCGATCTAGTTGACGTGAAGAGGGAGACGATGGTGCTACGTGGTATGGGTACGAGCTGAGACAGAGATCGGGGATGACAATGGTTATGCTGTGATGGATTTTTGCGTGAGGTGATCAGTAATGGGAGGTGAAGGGCCGTGCGCTCGATGGGTGTGAAGGTGAAGGGGTTTTGTGGAGAGAAGTGTTGTGATGAATATGGTGGCTAAGTTGATGATGACAGCCAAGGGACTGTTGCAAGCAGAAGAGGATTGTACTAATTTATTTCGACCGATCTGCTGGCTAGTAAACTCTCCACTTCGTCTGAGCTTCTATGGAAAAATCAGCTTGGTTGCTGATGAAGGGGTTCAAGGAACAATGTTTGATTTGCCAGAGGAGATTGCCAAAGATGTTGTGATGATGGATTGAGAGGCTGAATCAGTGAGTTCTTCTTCCTACTAATTCATACCTTTTGTTGAAATATATTATTTGGTTTGTTATAGTTTTGGGTCTGGGGTTGATTGATTGGTGAATTCTGATTATTCTTATTGTTTTGTTTTTTTATTTATACCTTCTTATGCATTGCTATTCCAAGTATTATTAGTACGTAAGGGATTTTCTTTGGATCTTGATTGTAATTGGGTTAGTTTGCAATGTTGAGGAACATAGATTATGGATTGGGAAATTGGATACTGAACTATGAACATGAAGTGTATAGTTGGTTGAATTTGATTTGGTAGGAGTTGACGGATTTGGGTTTAGGAAGTTCAAAGATTTTACTGGAAATTTTGTGTTATAATATTAGAGCCTATGATATGAAAATTTGGAGATATTTTGAGTTGGTGTAGTAAATAGTCAAGCCAAGCCTAACTGTTGATGCAATCTATCAGAGTTAGCAAAATTTTGAGATTGGACGAATTAGAAGAAGTGGAAGATTTTCATTTAGATGACAAATTTAATTGGGTTAAAGTGTTCCATTACATAATGATTTGATAACTTGGGTCACTAATGGAAGTGTGTGGAAGTTCTTGAAGCAGCAGTATATCATTTAAGCTTGAGTTTGTAGTGATTTGGCAGAGTAAATTGTGCTATGTTTTAGGTGCTGTCATTATTTGGATGTGTGTGAATAGGTGGTGAAGATGGATTATACCTTGTTATGTTTTCTAAACCAATGTGTTACTTGCATTATGCACGTAAGTGCATGTGAATTTGTCACAGTGGGGACCTTAGTTTGTAAGTGGCAAACATGCAATTTTGGGTGAATGGTATTGGAAATCCCATATCTCTTTATTGTATGGAAATACTCAAAGGAGTTATTTGGTGCTAGCTAGGAATTTGTGGATGTTTTCAAACAACTTAAGATATGTGTGCTGTACTGGGATTTGGATGGTTGCTTTGGTGTAAGTTAGTGTTCACCCATGATTGTCATGCACTTTCCTGTTTGTGTTGAAATTGTCTTTTCAGATATTGCATGCAGTGGCTTTGTTGGATTCAGTATTTGAGATACTTTCTGCCAAACTAGGATGTATGTGTTATCCCTAAAATCCCATTCATATGGTGAGTACTATGTGAAGTAGTGTTTGATTGTGCACTATGGTTTATTTTGTTTTGATGTCTCGTTGATTCTATTGATGTAGGACCATTTAAGATTAATGGTGTTCGTCTTTATGTATGCATCTGAAATGATTACATTTTCTCAAAAATAATGGGTGGATTGATTTACTTATGAATGACAAAACGTTACTTGATCATCGTGTTATTATAAAGCATGATTTATGAATATGCTATGTTTTCCCCAAAAATGTGGGTGGATACGATTGTGAATCGATTTATGTATGACAAACTGTCATTGTGAAGGTATTCTGAATTATCAAAAATAAATGATATTGGTAAACCTTGATTTCTGAAAATATAAACCACTTGGACTTGTATCACTTCGAACTACCACACCTCTTTTGTTTATTATTTCACATCTCTTACTAGAGAAACTAAATAACATGCGGGTCGTCTTGCGGAGTTGGGACACCCATTTCTTACTAGAGAAACTAAAATAACCTTCGGGTTAGTCTTGCAAAAATGTGGTGAATTTGTATGCCTAAAATAGGTTTTGATATTTATCCGTAAAAAATGTGACGTGAGTTTATGCACATTGATAGCCCAAAAGTGGCTTTTGGTACTCATATAGTTAGGGGCATCCGCGATGCATGCCTGTATGTGATGTCCCCACTTAGGCATGGATGACGGAGTAGTCCTCCTTTATATGAGAGAGGCATACGTGCATGTATGTTCGGCACGGAGGTGGTGCGAATGTGGTATCGTCTAAGTGATCAATCCGTTAAAAGATGAAACAAATTCAAATAAAATTTGAATAAATTATGTTATATTATTTCTAATCCTTTTCATGCAGGATGGCAAGTCCACTAATATTTCTGCAGGTCAGACTTGCCATAGTCGACTCCTATAGGGTAAGTATAAGTAAATGCATTTTACTTAATTGGGATGATGATATGATGGCCTCGATGAGGAACTAAATTCTTTGGACTGTGTTTTCTTGTGTGACACCTTTGCCTCGTTGAGGAACTACCTGTTGGTGTGTTTGTGTATTGCTTGTGTTAGCTTGATGTTTATCACGTGCGATTTTATTGATTTTGGGATGAAGATTTTTCACACCAGCTTTATTGCTGACCCAAGTGAGCTTTTGCTTCTTGGGTACATTCCTTTGGGAATGTAGCCGATTAGCTTTTCAGGTTTAGAGACCTTTGAGCAGCGTTACGGGAGTTCCGCTAGTGGGGCTAGCGACGTCAGTTTTTCCTGGTTAGAGTTTTGTTAAAAAATTTAGTTTGTTCCTATTTTCTAAACTATATTTTTGTCATTGCTGCTAAATGTTTCTGTTGTTATTGGATTTCACGTCCCGAGTTTTGGGGAAACGGATAATCCTACGTGGATTTTAGGATTTCGTTTTTCTCGAAAATCGGGGCATGACAGTCGAAGGGTGATCTCGGCCTCAAGGGTGGTCACAGGGTCGAAGGGTGATCTCGGCTTCAAGGGTGGTCGCAAGGGTGATCTCGGCCTGGTCTCAAGGGCGATCTCGGCCTAATCTCAAGGGTGTTCTCGGCTTGGTCTCGGCCTGATCTCGTCCTGGTCTCAAGGGTGATCTCGGTCTGGTCTCAAGGGTGATCTCGGCCTGGTCTCAAGGGTGATCTCGGCCTGATCTCGGCCTCAAGGGTGATCTCGGCCTCGAGGGTGGTCGAAGGGTGATCTGTCGCAGGGTCGAAGGGTGATCTCGGCCTCAAGGTGAGTCGCAGGGTGGTCGAAGGCTCTGAGATCTGAGATCAAATATCTTAGATCTCTGATCTTTGATCACAGATCTGAGATCGCAGGGTGGTCGAAGGCTCTGAGATCTGAGATCTTTGATTTCGGATCTTTGATCACATCTCAGATCGATCTCTGATCTGAAGACCAAAAATATTTTTTTTAAATTTTGTAATCTCTGAGATCTTCATATTTTTTGTAATATTTTGTAATTTTTGTAATCTCTGAGACGAAAGATATTTTTTGTAATTTCTGAGAATGCAGTGTTGCTGTTACGTAAAAATTGTATCAGGCGGGGCGGGGATTCAAAACCCACCTACGAACTTATTTTATGCGGATATCCGGGGCGGGGCGGATATCCACAAATTCGTCTGGGGTGGGGGCGGGGGCGGTTTGGAAAAATACTAATAAACGGATATACTGGGCGGATTTTGAGCCCCGCAATCCTCAGCGGGGCGGGATGGATTTGCTTAAATCCGCCCCAATCCGCCCTGTTGCCATCCCTAATTTGATGGGGCCTGAAATTTCCAAAGCTGGTGTCTTTTGGATGAACTGATCTATAAGGAGTAGGATACTCCTTCTGCAACAACCCCTTCAATAATATATATTATAATTATCAAATAATTAATCAGTATCTATAAATCATCAAAAGTGACTTACTACTATAGGAAACTTGGTGTAAAAAACTTGAGCCCTTCTGGCCGTCGAGGAAAGGGGCAATGAAGGGGATGAGGGGATGGGTATTATCACTCATTTTTCTCGAGATTTGTGAAGTTATGCATCTCAAAGGCACAGGTGTGCATCTCGAGGAGATGAGCGATCACACTCACCCCCTCGCCCGGTTCCTCGCCCATTTCCTCGCCATATAAAGAAATTCATTTCTTTATTATTTGTAATTACATATAAATTTAGGTTGAAAGCAAAAAAAGTAGGGGTAGGTCATAATGACAAAATTGTACTTGTGAATAGTCATAAAGAAATTAAATGCTCCGAGAGGATCGAAAATAATTTTTTATTAAACTAAACAATTTTTTAATGTTTGCGATTACTAATAACATTGTATTGAAAAAAAAATTAGGAGAGTGACAATGATGAAAAAAAATAATTATCAATAACCATAAAGAAATCATGCGCTAAAAGAGTATCAAACTCAAGTTGTTTACCAACAGTTAAACACTTTATACCACTACACCAATATATAGATGTAGAAATAGTTGAATGAATAATAAATATATATATATATATATACATTATATAATTGATTTTTTAAAAGGTTAAATATAAAATAATTTTTTTTAAAGTTGACGGGGGCAGCTGCTCCCTCCCTCAACCCCCCCCCCCCCCCCCCCCCCCCCCCCCACCCCCCCTCTTCGCCCCTTAGTAGGTCCGCCCATGTAATCAGATCTATAGCATTTCGATCTAAGTGTCTGTTGCATTCTTTACCTGCTAATTCTTATTGAGGCACACATCTCAAGGGGGATGGATGGTTGCACCCCCTCCCTCGCCCGTTTCCTCGCTAATAAGACAAACTCTTCTTCACCATTGTCTCACAATGAAAACTCTTTACTCATCTTATAATTAAGTACAATACTATAAAAAAGAATGAACGTGTGCAAATTCCCAAGTGATGGAACCATCTGCTTTTGTTTATTCCTAATTTGTTGTTTTTTTTTTCTTTCTCTTTATTAGAAAAGTTGTTCATTAAAGGGTAAAGTGGTAATGTATCCTCTTGTATTCGTTTTTACGTATGAAACTATATAACGATTGTTTAGTAAAGGTTGCCTTCAACCTGATTCTTAGATTTTTCATTTGCCCCTATGACATTCATCCAATTTTCATACTAAAGTATGTCAAAGGTGTGATGGCTCAGTGGTATTGCCGCTACAAAGTATTGTGATACATTACTTTGGGTCATGTGGCAACTCCAAGGATTTTTTATTTTTTTTTAGGAGTTGATACGTGTATCCGACTATTTGGCTCGGTTGTACCAACTCTTTGTTGCAATGGCATTTTGAGATTTTTAACTTTGTTGCACCAACTTAAAAGATGTAACACCAATTTACTATTTTTTAATAAATGAAAACCATTTGGTAATGAAATTTTCTCGTTTAGGAGGGTCAATAAATAAATTATAAAAAATATAAATGGTTGCAACTATTAGAAAATGCATTCAAACCCAAGAACTCTACACCAAAAAAATTACAATATGAATCATCTGTTCAAAGTCCTAAATCAACAACCTATCATAGTGTTTGCTATTTATTGTAGAACTTGTGACGATGGTTAGTGTATCTTTGATGTTTGTATGTAATTTGAAATTAAGTTAAAATTCGTGATTGAAACTTAGTTTTATCAATAAGATTTACTTTTGTTTTATTGTATAAAATAAATTAATGCTCACAAACGAGAAAATTTAATCACCAAATAATTTTTATTGATAAAAAAATGTAAGTCGGTGTTACATATTTTAGGTCGGTGCAACAAAGTTGAAACATCAAAAAACTATCGGTGCAACAAATAGTTTGTGCAACCGAGTCAAATAATCGGGTACACATAGCAACTTTTTTTTTTTGTTTTGTTTTTGTTTTTTTGTAGTGTTTGGTGTATGTAAAGAAACTATAATATGGGATAAGATGGGCTTTTGCCACAGCCCCAATAGAAAAATAGGATTAAGTTAATTTTTTTCTATGTTATTCATAAATTTAATTTCCTATTTTTATGGCATTTTAAAGAAACTTAATATATTGATTTATACCATTTAATCATCATAATTACATTCAATCAAAGGTTTTAGTGTATATATATATATAATGTTGTAAAGAGCATGAGTGGTATACACAAAATTAAATTCAAAGTTTTGTTAGAACAATAGGCGATACATAAAATTTTAAGTAGTAATTAGCACTATTTTATTTTTTTGTGTCAATCAACATTTTGCTCGATGCATATAGATTCAATGCAAAAAAATTTGAAGAATAAATAAATTTCACATTTACTTAATCTTAAAAAATAAATAATATTAAACAAATAATTATATGCATGTATCGCGTGTACTCACGACTTATATTGATAAAGGTATGGGATACCAAATCGGCCTCTCCCATACCAGCATAACCCTTCATCATACACTATATTGCACAGACCTTATAAATTATTACCATCACACGCATAATATAAATACGAGGTCATTACATTATTCTTCTTTCTTCATTTTCATGTTCCTATCTCACACATTAGAACTTGTAGTCGTTGCACGCCTATGACGCCTTAAACGCTTCGGAACCAAGCATATGTTGATCAAGATAACTAGGGTCACGAAGGCCAGAAACCCTAACAAGATGAATACAACAAGGATGGGTAAATCGGGAAGACCTACCCATGGAAAAATTGTTGCAAAATAGTATGTCACACCCAATGAGAAGACAGCAATCCACATGATACTCATCACAAGCCACATAAACCATTTTCTCCCTACATTCCATACACTAATGAGCAACAAAATCAGAATGTTGGAGGATATGAATGCTGTAGTGTTAGCAAAGCAGTATGAGCTGTAGGCGAATGAGTACTTAGAAGCAAATATTGAGCTACCAGCGGAGTGCTCTTTAGTATTTTCATCCCAAAATCCCCCCACTGGAGTTAATGAAGCTTGGAAAGTCACAGTGACTATAAGTGACGCTGTGATCAACAATCCATTTTGGATGTTTTTCAGCCAATCAACTGCATCGGCCATTTGACGATCCTTCTTCTCTGTAGAACTTCTAATGGTTGAATTTGTAGGTCCAGCTCGATGGACAAACTCATTGATTTCAACGTCCTTCCAATCAGATATATTCTGCAACAACACACCCATGGGGGTGCAACCATGGTTGTTCCGCACATTTATGTCCACTCCTTCTATTTCTCCTCCAACCAAATACTTTATTATCTGTATACATATTACTATGTTAGAGCCTTTATGAACACAATAAATAAATTGCTACTTGTTCTTAAAAATAAATAAATGTTACCTCAGTCTCCTTGTTAAGCACAGCTACATGAAGGATTGCGTTACCGTCAATGTCTTTCGAGTTCAAAAGCTCAAGAACATAGTGGTTATCAGGATGCAGTAGTTGTTTCAAAGTATCCAAATGGCCATGCTTCGTCGCAAGGTGTAGAATCGTCTCCCCATGATAAGTAAGGATAGAAGTACACTCACGATGAGTGCCAAGTAGCTCCATAAGTACATCATCTCGGCCTTTCATGGCTGCTACATGAAGAGGAGTTCTGCCTAGTGCATCTCTTAATTTGCATGTACGCGCTGATTCTATTTCTAGTAGAAACAACTTCACCATTTCGACATTCCCTTTGGCTGATGCCAAGTGAAGTGGGGAACGACCATTGCTATCTTGTTCCAAAGCAAATTCTTTATTTTGATTGAGAATTTCTCTAGCAAAATCAACATGTCCACGCATGGCTGCTATGTGCAATGGAGTCTCCAAATTACAATCATCAACTATGATTCGGTCGAGCAGGAGTGGATCCTCTTCAAGTAACTCGCGTAGGGAATCTACATTCCCTCTCATGGCTGCCTCACGCAACCTTCCCATTACTTGTACTACTTCATGACTCCTCTCCATCACTCTTTACACTCTAATGTATCAGCTGGATAACAGAGATATATGAATTTACCTTATAGTTTTGAGGCTAATAAATGGATCTCATTCTTATTTATGGAAAGGGCAAATGGTATCCTATCAATGACGTATAACAAGTTAAACAACTTTCGCTCAGCCATCGCGACACTCAATTGTCGTACTGCTGGCCTCTGGACCAAATGTTTCCTCCAAAAATAAAAACGTTGTGTTGAAAAGTGACTAATGGCGTGTTTATCCCCGTTAGATTATCAAGTGGTCATTTCAGGTACATGCGTGATGCTGAGATTGATTAATATTCCAAGAAAATGGTGGAGCTCTTCAATGAAACTTATTATTGAGACTAGTTGGGTGAAAGTGAAAAGACAGATAGAGGTATATGAATCTACCTTGTATGCAGGGCAGAGCCAGGATTGCAGATAGAAGGGGGTGAAACAGTATATAACTATTTATGAAAATACTAAAATATTGGGTTTTTACAATCATATTATTCAATCAGTGTGACATGGCGTGATCGTGACAAAAATGATGATTAATTCAACCATACAAACAATATACATGACATGATCAATTCAATTGTAGCTAGCTAATTAAGAGCTTCCATTTTTTACTTGAAGAAAACATAAACAGGTAAGGTGGTATAAGATGAGAGTTGGCAAGGAGTAGACCTCTGGTTTTATTTCTGGCTTTGAGGTAGCAGGACGGTATGGTCCAAGTCCAAGGAGTAGTAGCAGCAGTAGCTTGACTAGACTGGATGGATTCAAGTGAATTTGTCGGACAACAATTTTATTTTTGGAATCCTCCTTCATCTTCTCCTCTTGCTTTATCTGTCCGTCTGTCTCTTCTTCTTTGAAACTCACTTCTGAGTCAGAGCCTCCGAAGATAACACTTACACAACTAACTCACTCTCTTTTGTCTTCTTATTCTTGTTTGTCTTCTCGGAAGGGAAATGTATGTGTATAGAGAGAGAGCTTTCTCCTTTTGGGCTAGCTCAGGTGAAGCAGACAAACAACATCTTAGCTGAATCGACCTACAACCATCGTATTTTTCCAACTGCCCCAAACCCAAATGATTACTTTTAATTTTGAAAGATAAAAAAGAAAGCAAAGCAAATCAGATCCCAATCCCCCAAATTAATCTAATGTGTTAACTAATCTTTTATCACTCTTACCACCATATGCTAGCTGAGTCCGAGGTAAGATAATCCTAATTCTTTCTTTTCTTTATTTTTTTAACAAAACAAAAGAAAACCAATGATGATGACGATGTAAAATTTCTTCGGTCGGTCCTCAACCCAATTAAAAATTATAATATGAATATGATCACATGGGAAGCAAACCCACCATGTATGGCACCTCTCTGCACGTGTAGGGAGTGAATGGATTAAAGTGAGTTGGTAGGAATTAAGAGAGAGAGATTAAAAAAAAAAAAAGGATGGGAATTAAAAAAAAAAAAAGAGAGGGAGAGAGGAGGACCCTCCATCCCCCCGTGATGCGTGTAAAGGAGAGAAGACACGAATCACGAGGGGGATGGAGGGTCCTCCCTCCCTCGATGGTTTCCTCGCCCATTCCCTCGACAGTTAGAATTTTCGATGACAGAAAGATGTGTTTCTAATTTAAGCACACCCAACAAATATTCATGAATCTGAGATTGATTAATATTCCAAGAAAATTGTGGACCTCTTCAATGATGAATAGAATTCTTGCAGCCATATTGGACTTTTTCTCAAACTTGTTATTGAGACTAGTTGGGTGAAAGTGAAAATAGAGATCTCTTTCTAAGTGTATCAATCGTCTTTATAAGCCACTAGTGTATCAATCGTCTCGTTGGTCATGCATTTTCCACATATGTAGTGTGTATACATTTTCCATACATCAATAAAAACAAATGCAAACTCAATTTTAGTGTGATTTTTCTATTTTCAGATTTTAGTGTGTAGACTTTGACCCTTTATAAGCCACTAGTGTATCAATCGTGTGGTTGGCCATACATTTTCCACGTATGTAATGTGTATACATTTTCCATACATCAATCGTCACTCGAAAAACAAATGCAAACTCAATTATAGTGCATCCAAGTGACGTGATTGATATGTTACTACGTTACCAAATAGCATGACTTCGAAGCCAAGAGAATAAAAAATTTACTATAAAATTGAAATATAAGCAAGTTCATCAAATAAAATGATTTTCCAAAAAACAATGAATTTCAAGAAGAGGAGGAGATGGAGGTTGAAGAGTCTGCAGATGAACCAAAGATAAACCCCCAAATTCCAAAAAATAAGAATAAATCTTAAAACACTGAAATTTGTTAATTACATTTCATTTTTATAAAAAAACAAAAACATCAAGAACCGGGGAAAAAGCACAAATCTTCCAATAAGATCAGGAAACGAAATTAAAAATCCAACCTTGGAATCAGTTCTCAGGTTCTCCTCCGTTAGATGATCACAAAACCTCTCCTCCATCTCTTCCAATTGTATCGCCGCGTACAAAGAACTTGTTGTAAATACAATTGCTGCAAATTTAAATAGGAACGAAGTTATCGAAGTTTTTTTGAGTTGAGTCGCAGACTAGGTCGCTCTCTTTAAGACGTTTCGCAACTCCGCCCAAGATGTGCAACTCCGCCGTCCCCAGGATAAAACAACCTAGAATATCTTTTATATTTCGTTCAGTCACATGCACTTGCTGAAGAACGAAAATCTATTCACCCAGCTTCTTTTGCTCGGAATCACGAAAATCAATTACAGTAAATCAAGTGAAGTGGGGAACGACCATTGCCATCTTGCTCTAAAGCAAATTCTTTATTTTGATTGAGAATTTCTCTAGCAAAATCAACTTGTCCACGCATGGCTGCTATGTGCAATGGAGTCTCCGAATGATGATCATCAACTATGATTTGGTCGAGAAGGAGTGGATCCTCAAGGAATCTACATTCCCTCTCATGGCTGCCTCGCGCAACCTTCCCATTACTTCATGACTCCTCTCCATCACTCTTTACACTCTAATGTATCAGCTGGTTAACAGAGGTGTATGAATCTACCTTATATGCATATATATGTATATAGATGGTCCGGTCTGTGCTGTGAGATGTGTTAGACTTTCTATGTTCAGATTTTAATATGTGGACTCTGACCCTCTATGATTTTAACATGTGGACTTTGACCCTTTATAAGCAACTTAGTGTATAAGCCTTGCCATTGGCGACACACTTTCCACGTAACGTATATCCTTTGAACAATTGAGTTCTAATTTAATGCTATAAGCCCATTTTCTTCTCTAAGAAATATGAGAGAAAAATATGTTTCTAATTTAAACACACTCAGCAAATAAAGGAACGCAGTTCAGGTGCATGAATGAATCTGAGATTGATTAATATTCCAAGAAAATTGTGGAACTCTTCGATGATGAATAGAGTTCTTGAGCAGCTGGACTTTTTCTCAAACTTATTATTGAGACTAGTTGGGTGAAAGTGAAAAGAGAGATCTCTTTCTCTCACGTGTTGTCTGGTCGTTACTGTGAGATGCATTGATTTTCTATTTTTAGATTTTAGTGTGTAGACTTTGACCCTTTATAAGCCACTAGTGTATCAATAGTCTCGATGGCCATACATTTTCCACATATGTAGTTCGTATACATTTTTCATACATCAATAAAAACAAATGCAAATTCAATCTTAGTGTGATTTTTCTATTTTCAGATTTTAGCGTGTAGACTTTGACCCTTTATAAGCCACTAGTGTATCAATCGTGTGGTTGGCCATACATTTTCCACCTATGTAGTGTGTATACATTTTCCATACATCAATAAAAACAAATGCAAACTCAATCTTAGTGTGATTTTTCTATTTTCAGATTTTAGCGTGTAGACTTTGACCCTTTATAAGCCACTATCAATCGTGTGGTTGGCCATACATTTTCCACGTATGTAGTGTGTATACATGCCACTAGTGTATCAATCGTGTGGTTGGCCATACATTTTCCACACATAAATCGTAATTATCACTCAAAAAAATAAATGCAAACTCGTCCAAGTGACGTGATTGATCTATTACTATGTGACCAAATAGCATGACTTCAAAACCGAAAGAATAAAAAATTTACTATAAAATTGAAATATAAGCAACTTCATCAAATAAAATGATTTACCAAAAAACAATGAATTTCAAGAAGAGGAGGGGATGGAGGTTGAAGAGTTTGCAGATGAACCAAAGATGACCCCCAAATTCCAAAAAATCAGAATAAATCTTAAAACATTGAAATTTGTTAATTACATTTCATTTTTATAAAGAAACAAAAACATCAAGAACTGGGGAAAAAGCACAAATCTTTCAATAAGATCGGGAAACGAAATTAAAAATCCAACCTTGGAATCAGATCTCAGGTTCTCCTCCGTTAGATGTATCACATGCACCTCTCCTCTATCTCTTCCCATTGTATCGCCGCGTACAAAGAACTCCTTTGAACTAAACCTTCGCTTCACCAACAAATGAAGGTTTGAAGATTCTACAGAGTAACAGAAGGACGAGGGTCAGCGATGTGAAGAGAAGTTTGGGAGTGGTTGGAGAGATTGGAAGCGGTGGTGAGGTTGGAAGAGTGGTTGGTTGAGAGAGTCTCTGAGCTCTGCCCAAGCTTGGATCATTTACTTTGTGCTGAGAGTTTTGTGTTCTTTGAAGCTTTATTCAAGAAAAATTGATTGATCTTTGGAGAGTCTAGGCTTCTTCCTTGTTCCATTATCATCATCGTAAGTTGTTCTAAAAAAAGATCTCTATGGATCCTTTGCAACTAGGGGTGGGTACGGTCCGGATCGGCTCCAAATTTGAAAGAACCTAACTCAAATCGCTTAAATTTAACGCCCGGTTCAGATTTTCTCATTTTGAACATTGAGGACCAAACCTAACTCAAAACGTTCGGAACGGTCCGATTTATAGGGTTCCATTGTTTAACACCTGTAAGATCATTTCAGTGTAAGCCTAATTTACCAAACAAAACCAACCGACACAATTAAATGGAATCAAGAAGCTAATGCAAAATGAAGAATATATTTATTGTAAATTTACCAATAATTTTTTCAGTAAATTATATCTAGTGTTGAAACAAATTTTCCTGCAAAGAGATATTTCTAACCCTTGTGATTGTCACTACCAGAATGCAACTTGGAATCATCTTGAGAGACGGCGGTGGCTGCAGTGGAAGAATCAGCGAATGCAATATTAGGTTTGTCAAAAGAAGAAGAGTAGAAAGAAACCAAAATCTGAATGGTGAATCAACCAATTCCAGAGCAGATTCCTCTTGAATTTCTTGTTTCTCCTCCAAATTTAACTGTAAATTTAAGGGTTACACAAGAAAATAATTCTACAAAATTAGAAACTTTGAAGGTGAGATAGTGGGTTTTGTTGGGAAAAATGTTGGCTTGAATAGTCCCACATCAAGTAAGGAAGAGTTGTCACAAAGGTTTATAAGTAGATGATCCACTTCCTAATAGCAAAACTCCACACCACCTAGGCCCAGATGGAAGGTAGGTTTTACAAAATTAGAAACTTTGAATAGTCTTAAAAGAACACTTCTTCTAGAGAGTCAGGCCAGCCCAATACCATCCATCATCCTAGAGACTGTGCGTGCCAGGCTCTCTAGAATTAGTGGTCTCAAAATTAGAAACTTTGAAACTAAGATAGTGGGTTTTGTTGGGAAAAGTGTTGGCTTGAATAGTCCCACATCAAGTAAGGAAGAGTTGCCACAAATGTTTATAAGGAGATGGTCCACTCCTTAATAACAACGAGGCCTTTTGGAGAAAACTCCACACCACCTAGGCACGCACACAAGTTTGGGAAAACTCCACACCACACCACCTAGGCACGGATGGAAGGCCAAAGGGGTCCAACAGGTTTTAAATAACAGGAGATTCAAGATGGGTCTTTTGTTTCTCATCCACATTTAGCTAGACCAGGATCTGGGGAGGAATTTTAGTTGTTGAGTGAGAAGAAGAAGAGGCTCAAACCCTAACAATTGATGAAGGTTTGCAAAATCTGAATCTAGAAGAATAATTAATCCATGCATTCCCCCCATTCTTTTCTTTCTACACAATCTTTTCCATCTGCCCATCAAATCCCTTTCCCTTTTAGTTCAATTCAATTAAAAGAAGAAATAGAAAGAAGAAGAGAAAAGAGATAAATAAAGTTGTTCTACAAAGTGGGTTGGAACCAGACCGTTTGAATTTAAATATTTAGAACCAGACTCAACTGTTCGGATCGTTTATTAATATACACAATAAAAATCAAACCGTTTGGAGCAAAACATACCAATTCGATTTGGATCTGCGGTTCCTCGATCCGTTTGCGCACCCCTTATTGCGACCCCAAGAGGTTCAGATTCTCTACTCCCTCCACTTATGTGAATCAAGAAATCCATTTGGAAAGATGAAAGAGTCTTGGAAAGCACACACGAACCTCATCTTCAACTTCCTCATTGCACTTATGGGTTCGATTCCCATACCCACCAACATTTTGATATTTATTTATTTTTCTTCAATTGTTGATGGTGATGATTAGGTATGTAAGTATGAAGAATGAAAACTTAAGGATTATCAATAACATATTTTTCTTTTAAGGTATAATGAGGTATTGATGCTAGAAAAATAAAGTAAAATAAACTCTATTATCATGTTCAACTTTTATCGGGCCAACAGCACGGAGAATACCCTAATATAGCATTTCCCTAAGCACATAAAATTTACTCCTGCTACTAAAAAAATGAATACTAACGAGCTATGAGAAAATGAAAATTATTTTTAATGATTAGCATGCACGTAATTTAGCTATAGACTAACTCTATTGAATGTTGTTGATTCTATAACTATATGTAGTTAAACTATTCTTCAGGGGGAATAGTGTTGTGAGTCCTAGGTTCTGTTGGTCAGCCGTTGATGACGTTGGTGAGCCTTTAGGTATGTTGGTCAGCTGTAGAGCCCTGTGTAAGTCGTCGAGTGAGCGCAGTTGCTAGGGTTAGGTGGTCCCATATCAGTGGTCCAGTCGTAGGTGGTCCGAGAACAGTGTTCCAACCCTCAACCTCTCAAGATTTTGAAAATGTCTTTTATTTCAAAATTTACTTGAGCTTCTAGCTCTAGACAAAGCAACCCAGATTTACAAAATAGGATGGAATGTAGAATTCCAGAAGTAGAACAGAATTTACAAAAACGGGCCATACCAAAAGTTCCTTACAAACAAATTTACCAAGTTTCACAATCAATCTTTTCTAAAAAATCTGAAGATCTGATAGATATTATCGAACAGACAATACCTCTTGATGGTTCTTTGGAATCAAAACATTTGATTTCTACAAACACCCTTGAATTTCTCAGAAATCAAGATTACAAGTATATCCATATCGGTCTGATTCAAGTTGGAATCAAACCCCTTACAAGATCTGGCCTTGACACCTGTGCTTTAATCGCTCTTCGTGACTGTAGACACAATAGGTTCCATGATTCTCTGCTTGGAATTCCAGAATCAATCTTGGCCATGGGTCCAGTCTATTTCGACTGTTACCCCAATTTCTCTGTGTCTCTTAAGGATCAAAACGTCCTTGAAACACTGACCCTCAATATTTAGACCTCTGGTTTCGACATGTTACCAGGATCTAAGCCTCTTGCTCTTATCTACAAAATCACCTACAAAGGGAGGAAGACTCAATTGAGTCCAAAAGCTTTGATGGAGTCTGAAAAGGGTTATACAATCCTGTTTCAGGCAAACAAAGACAAAACCTGAGTTATTGTCCCAAAGACAATTCATTGGAATCAAGTTACTCTTCCAGTAACTTGGCAGGTTCAATCAACCCCTAGAAGGCCTCCTCCTAGTTTGCTCAGTCAAGTTCTGACTCTAGAAGATGGAACTGTTGAATTACAGTTTTCTGAAACTAGAAAAACTAGATTACAACCTCTAGATTTCCAATCAGGACGTAGATCTGAATCATCATTAGAACTGCTCCAACTCAAATCCCAAGAACACCACCGCCTGAGGATATTCCTCATCTTGATCTGGCTAATTTAAGGAATCATCCTTACTGTCTCCAGATCCCGCAACCAATTTACAATCCTCCATCAGAACACCCTTCTGATAGATCTCCCACTCGATCAGAGATGGCAGATCCCGCTCAATTAAACACAATTTCAACCAATTTTGTTTTAGATAAACAAAAAGTAAAAACAGAATTTTCTATGGATTACAATTCTGACAAACGTGTAGCATTTTATTCCCAAACTACTTCTGATGAACGAACTAGTTTAGGAAAAATGTTTTATCAATTCTGTGAAGATATAAAAGATCATATGCCATTTTTAGAATGGTATGAATCCATTTATCTTTCACAATTGAATGTTGTCAAGAACTCTTCTAAACCGTGGCATGCATCTGAAAAACAATACCATTGTTGAATCAGTTTTACCACCTTTAGAAGAAATTCATATACAAACCCAAGGACAGACTGTCATAGCCTCTCCTTTAAAGAATTAAATTTCTATTTCTGAATCCTCAGGAATTTCAAAGATTATTGAGCAGAATAATTACACCAATAGTTTGCTTAATGAACTTGGTCAGCAATTGACTTCTTCTCCTGATTCAGATAATAAAAGTTCTACAAATAACAAAGTTAACAAACCAATTACGTTTTTTCAACCTTCTACAATTGAACAAAATGCCCTTTCTTCTCCTCCACATATCATGGAAGAGATTAATCGAAGACTTGCAGCTTTGAGTATTCAAACTTCACCTGTCTTCGAAAAGGTTTTAAATTCAAAGAGACAAATTAACACTCTGTCTCATATTGGTTCCGACAATTCTGATGATGAACCAGACATCATGACTGAATTGGAAAATCTTCAAAGTCTTGAACGACTTGAAGCAAATCCTATGCGTTCATCTCGTGTTCGTACCAATACTTATACTTTTATCCTAGACCAACCTATCCTGATATGCAATATGAAAAAAAACATTTACAAACCTTCGGTTCATTTTCTACAGGCATTATCTATACTTGGAATATAGATGGTTGTACTGAAGAAAATATTATCGAATTAACTCAAGAAATGGTCATGGTTGCTGCTGCTCATCACAGCGAAAACCGATCTGATGCTAGTATTGCAAGATTGATAATTGCTGGCTTTGCCGGTCAATTAAAGGGATGGTGGGATCATTACCTTTCCAATCTTGAACAACATAGCATTTTCAATGCTGTCAAAGTTGATCTTACTGGCAATCCTATAAATAAATGAAAATGGTGAAAACATTCCTGATATTGTCAGTACTTTGATTTTCGCTATTTTAAAACATTTTCTAGGTGACCCTTCAAAATTCCAAAACAAATCTCGTGATCTCCTTATGATCATTAGATGCAAAACTTTAAGCCATTTCAGATTTTACAAAGATGTTTTCCTAAAGAACGTTATGCAGCAAAATGAGGCTAACAATCCTTTCTGGAAAAGGAAATTTCTTTCAGGATTACCTCCTGTTTTTGCAGATATCGTTAGTGATAAGTTGCGATCTGAATACAATGGTGATATTCCTTTTGAACGACTTACGTTTGGAGACCTTATTGCTAAGATCAATGAAGTTGCTCTGCAACTTTGCAATGATATTCGTCTCAAAGCCCAACTTAAAAGACAAAATATCTCTGGTTCTAATGAACTTGGATCCTTTTGTCAACAGTATGGTTTTGAACCCTTAGCAAACCAGTTCCCAAAGACTTCCAAACAAAAGTATAGGTCCAATCCGGCCCGATACTTTAAGTCCAAAAAGAAATATGGCCCAAAACAAATTAAGCAATATAATAATTATTACAAAAAGCCCACTAAGCACGACACGCACAAGACTACCCATTTTTCAAAACACAAAGGCCCAATTGTTCAAAAACCCATTTGTTTCAAATGTGGTAAACCGGGTCATTATGCAAAAAATTGTAGAACATCCCAAAGAATTCATGAGCTTGACGCTGATGAAAACATTAAGCAAATGTTCACTAGAATTCTTCTCAATTCTGAGTCTGAATCTAACCCATCTGATGACGACCTCCAGGTCTATCAAATGCGTTATGAATTTGATTCTTCTGCCAATGAAGATTCTGATCTGGATCATTGTGCTAAAGCATGTACATGCAATGCTTTAAACACTATTAATATGCTCTCAAAGAAAAAAAATCAAGTATTCTTTTAGACTTTGTTGATCGTATTGATGATCCAAAACTCAAAACTGAGTATTTGACTCATATCAAAAATACAATAATTCACAAATAAGAACCTGAAGTTATTAATCCCTTTTACAATCACCAAGATATCATCAATAGATTCAGAACTCCTTCCCAGAATTCAGTTTCTATTCCTGATTTACAAGCCGAAGTAAATATCATGAAAAAAGAAATTGTCCAGCTTAAGCAAGATCAGACCTGGCTTACTCAACAGCTGTTGAACCAATAGGTTCAAACTTCAATTTCTGTTCCTGATATCCCTTCTTCTTCAAATCCTGAGAAACAACTAGCAATTGCTGATGAGCCCGCTGATGAACCAACTTTTCTCTACAATTTAAATACAGTTACCTATCACAAATGGTATATTAATGTGACTCTTATCATTAAGAATTTCACAGTAAATACCTTTGTTCTTGTTGACTCCGGCGCTGATTTAAACTGTATTGCTGAAGGAGTTATCCCTTCTCAATACTATGAGAAAACCACTCAACAACTATTTACTACCAATAGTAAATTAGATGTTCAGTACAAACTGGTTGGTGCTCATATTTGCCAAGAAAAGATTTGTATACAACATGATTTTTTGTTAGTTAAGGATATGTCTCAAAAGATGATTTTGGGAACTCCATTTTTAACCACACTTTATCCTTTCGATGTTACAAATGAAGGTATTTCTACCAATATCCTTGGTAATAAGATTATCTTCAAATTCTTATGCAAAACAAAGACTGTTGAAATCAATTCTCTCAAACTTGACAAATGCTTTCTTAATTTTATTTCTCAAAAACAACAACATTTGTTTTTTCTCAAAAATGAGATTGCTTATCGAATAATCGAGTATCAACTCAAAGATACACAGATACAAACCAAAATTGTTCATTTCAAAGAACAATTGTCTTCAGAACTTTGTTCTGACCTTCCAAATGCATTTTTTGGAATCGCCATCGCCATGTGATTCGTTTACCATATGATCCTTCATTCCAAGAATCCAAGATTCCAACCAAAGCCCGTCCTATACAAATGAATTCCGAATTAATGGAATTTTGCAAATCTGAGATTCAGAGTTTGCTTTCCAAGCAATTAATTCGTCATTCCAAATCCCCATGGAGTTGTGCAGCTTTCTATGTCAGAAAAGCCGCTGAACTCGAACGAGGATCTCCTCATCTTGTTATCAATTACAAACCCTTAAACAAGGTTTTACAATGGATTAGGTATCCAATACCTAACAGAAGATACCTCATTAAGAGATTACACTCAGCACGTGTCTTCTCTAAGTTTGATCTCAAATCTGGATTTTGGCAAATTCAGATTCATCCCCATGATCGTTACAAAACAACATTCAATGTTCCTTTCGGCCATTACGAATGGAATGTGTTGCCTTTTGGCCCCAAGAATGCACCAAGTGAGTTCCAAAATATCATGAATGATATTTTTACTCCCTTTTCCCATTTTACAATTGTGTATATCGATGATATACTGGTCTTTTCCTCCTCCTTGGACGACCATTGGAAACACTTGTATCAATTTTCAAAAATTATCAAAGAAAATGGTTTAGTTCTTTCTCCTACAAAAATAGACCTTTTTCAAACAAATGTCAGATTTTTAGGTCACGAAATCCATTTTGGGATGATCACTCCAATCTCTAGAGCCATAGAGTTTGCTGATAAATTCCCTGATGAAATCAAAAACAAAAATCAATTACAAAGATTTTTATGATCTTTAAATTATGTTGCAGATTTTTACAAAAACCTTCGAATTTTACTTAAGCCCTTGTATGCAAGACTTAAGTCTAACCCAAGCCCATGGACTGAAGCCCATTCCCAAATAGTTCGTCAAGTCAGAGTCCAAGCCAAGGGTCTTCATTGTCTAGGGATCTCAAGTTCTGAAGCTTTCAAGATTTTAGAAACAGATGCGTCTAACCAAAGGTATGGGGGTATCCTTAAACAACGTCTTCCTGAATCTACACAAATACAATTGGTCCGATACCATTATGGTATTTGGAATTCTGCTCAAATCAATTGTTCAACTGTCAAAAAAGAAGTTTTATCAATTGTTTTGTGCATCATGAAATTTCAAGATGATTTATTTAATCAAAAGTTTTTATTACGTGTTGATTGCAAGTCTGCAAAAGAAATTCTTACCAAAGATGTTTTAAATTTGGTTTCAAAACAGATTTTCGCCAGATGGCAAGGTCTTTTGTCTGCTTTCGACTTTGATATTGAGTATATAAAAGGAGCAGATAACTCTCTTGCAGATTTCCTGACAAGAGAATTCTTACAAAAATGAGTTCTCAATCCTCTTCCTCCTTTCGACCTCAGCAACCTCCAAAGCCTCAATCCAAAGCACAGTATGCTATGAAGCCTTCTGCATCACAGCCAAAGACCCCTCTTTCTTATGCTTTGTCTCTTACAAATCCTTATCAGCCCCTTACAAACACAGTAGAAGAATGAACTTCTGCTATGACAAGTTTCCCAAAGGTACAAATTCCTCCTCCCAATCCTTATCTTACAAAGCCTTGTTTGGATCCGATCACAATGATCGAACCCTATTTTTATTCGCTTACAAATGATACCCATTAAATTGCCAAGAATATTTTCAATACAAATGCCCTTTTTGAGGAATCAGACATCCTCAAAACTCAAGAGTTCTATGAGTTCATCCTGGTCGACACTGACTCAGTGATGATCACTCATCATCAAGATCCTTTTCATCTAGAGAAGATTTCTCACTCCAAATGTCAAATTTTGAAGGTATTATCTGAAGCTGATTGGAAGCAGCATCCTCGCTTCCATAAGAAGTTCTTAGTTAATTATCTTCTTGCTTCCTACAATTATCTGGATTACAAGCAAGCTTGGTCCAGATCCTTTTTTGTTTTTTCTCAAAATTGTTCCCATTCTTGGTTCTTTCTTTTTTGTCACAAGTTTTCACAAAGATTTGTTCCTCTTTGGTTCCAACATTCATGGTGGAATCATTTTGGTCATTTACAAGACATCTTGCCTTCGTCTGTCAATGAAGGATGGCAAGTTTTCAAATCCAAGTTCAATCCTCCAATTCTAGTACCACAACATGTACTATCTTTTTGGTTTTTTGTCAAATTCCATTTTTCTTGGATCTGCTGCTGGGATTACACTGTCCAAGCTCTTCCTAGTCCAAGCCAATCGATCCAGGCTCCTCTCTGGATTTGTCGTCGTTACAAAGTCAAGTGGTGGTCATCTTTTGATCACACCCATGCTACAAAAGATGTTGTTACAAGATTTTTTGCAGGAAAAGAGCAAGCTCCTGCTCAACCCCTTGTCAATCCAATTCAAGTTCCCTCTGAAGCTAAACTTCTTCGACAGTTCATCAAGAAGTCGCTCCAAGGAAAACCTACAAAAACGCAGTTGATGGAAACCATGTCTAAAATCTGTGCTGAAGACTCAGACTCAGACGAAGCTCCGACAGTACCACTCAATGAAGATGATTGCTTTGGCATCTGGCCACCTCATACATGAATCTGACCTACAAGACCCTACAAGCATCATTATGTTCCTGACTTTTCTACAAAAGTTATCTTCCGTAACAAGCCAAGGTCGCTTTCGGCAACCCAACTGCATCAATTACAAAGCAACAAAGTTTTCCTCCACTACAAGCCAAGGTCGCTTTCGGCCAAACATCATCATGTCTCTATAATCACGTGAAAATCACTATTCACGCACTCAAAGTCAAAAGTTGAAAGCATCTTCAACTTTTTCAACCACTACAAAGACTTCAAGACAAAGGCATCTTTGCTTTTCCACCGTTCCATCATTACAAAGGACGAGACGTCCACATCTCACCCACTCCACCAAGTCACGAGAAGCTTATCTTCTGATCTTTTGTAATTAGCAAAAGGCTATAAAAGCCAGTCTCTTCCCCTTAGTTTAGCATCTGTAAATTTTCCAATGTAACCCTCTCCCTCTCTACTTGTAAGTTTCTATCTCTATCTCCTAAGTCTTACTTCTGTAATTTCTTATTTTCATATATATAAAGCATGCATTATTGTTTATCTTCTTCTTCTTTTCTTTCAAAACTTTCTAAGAACTGTTCCTGCAAAAACATCTCGTTATACTAGCTATAAACTAGTATCGACACCGTTCTCTTGAACAATTCAAAGAAATGTCCTTTGAAAATCTTGTGTTTTTTTACAGTAGTTTATTATTTTGTTTGTATGTTTCTGTTTTTCTATCTTCTTTTCTTTCAAAAATTTCTAAGAATTGTTCCTGCAAGAACATCTCGTTATACTAGCTATAAACTAGTATCGGCACCGTTCTCTTAAACAATTCAAAGAAATGTCCTTTAAAAATCTTGTGTTTTTTACAGTAGTTTATTATTTTGTTTGTATGTTTCCGTTTTTCTATCTTCTTTTCTCTCCTGTTATTCGTTTTCTACTCAAAGCTGCAAGTCTTCGATTAATCTCTTCCATGATATGTGGAGGAGAAGAAAGGGCATTTTGATCAATTGTAGAAGGTTGAAAAAACGTAATTGGTTTGTTAACTTTGTTATTTGTAGAACTTTTATTATCTGAATTGGGAGAAGAAGTCAATTGTTGACCAATTTGTCTCCCATAAAATGGATAATCATCTACAGTTGGGAACTCAGATATGCTTGCAAGGTAAAACGAAGTTCCTTGGGAAGATGATAAATGGTTTTCAGGTAGTCCTATATCTTTAATTTGTTTCTTGCATTTATATTTTAACTCAAATTAACATTCTTTCTTTTGGCTCTCCAGTTTTGTCAGAGTGACTGATGCATGAGGGTTTATAGGGTTCTTAATCTGGGTTTCTAGGGTTCCTAATTTGCTCTCAAAGTTATTTACTAAATAACTTATTCGCAATCTTTCAATTTAATTAGGAGTCTTTTTAGTTTCCTTTTAGGATTAGGCTTTACTTTTTATTTTAGGAATAGACTGCTTGTTATTTTAGTATTTGATTCTATTTGTTCTTTTACGAATAGGCTGCTTATTATTCAAGTTATTTGAGCACTATAAATAGAGCTATTCCTCAATATTGTAATAGACTTTTGATTTTGATAATTTGAAATAAACATTAAAGTTGTTTATCTGTGTTTTGGGCAATTCTCTTATGTTATTCCTCGTGAATTATCTGTTAGAACTAGCCTGCAGGATAATCGCTATTCTGCCCGGCGTCAGTTGGTATCAGAGCTTCAGCATCTTCTTGTGGTGAGATTTCATCAGTTTCTATATCTGGTGGTCGTGGTCGTCGCAGGCAGGTTCTGAACGAGGAAGCCCCAAACTGGGATCGTAACGTTAAGAAAATGATGATTGAGGATTTACAGAGGCAAGTTGCAGAGTTAACCCGGCGTCTAACGGCGCGAGATTTCGGTAATCGTGAGATGGAAGATCACGATTCTGATTCCAGTTTTGAAAACCCGTATCACAATCATGCTCGATTATGGGAGCATGGAGAGCCTATGTATGACGATGAGAAGCTTGGAGAGCCTGTGTATGACAATGAGGAGCTTGAGGACGACGTGATAGACGAAACTAAAGAGTTTGGAGAGCTTGTGTATGACACTGATGAAGAGTTGAATATTGTTGATGCAGATGGTTTGCTAGTTGGGAAATATGGAGCCTATGAGATTAATGAAACAAATGTTTTTATTGTCATTGAAAGGGCTTTAGGAAACGAAGAGTCATGGAAGAATAGAAACAGACCCATGCCTATCTATAGTAGAGATGTTTTGTTTAAGAAAATTAATCATGAGAACGGAAATTCAGAAAAGGACAACTCAATTAGTGATGTATCCTCAGTATCGACAATGACCTCTTTGGGTTTCAAGAATCCACAAGATGTTTGGAGCCTTTTGGAAAACTCAAGAATCTTTATGGGAGCTTTAAAACTATTTCTCGAGAAAAGAAAGAAGGATGTAGGGAACCTGGTTTTTGATAAAGATGATCAGTTAGCTGTAGAATTTGTAACTGCTGCTGTAAACATTCGTGCAACTTCTTTTGGAATGCCTATGCACAGTCTCTTTGAAGCTAAAGGAATTGCTGGAAATATTGTGCATGCTGTTGCGACGACAAATGCTATTGTTGCTGGGTTGATTGTGATTGAAGCAATCAAGGTGCTCCACAATGATGTTAATCGATATAGGATGACGTATTGCCTTGAGCATATCCCTCTAAGAAGATGCTTCTCATGCCAGTGGAGCCATTTTAGCCTAATAAATCTTGTTATGTTTGCTCTAAGACTCCTCTGTCACTTGAGGTGAACACTCACCGATCAAAGCTGCGGGACTTTGTCGAGAAAATTGTTACAAGTAAGCTTGGGATGAATTTTCCTTTGATTATGCATGGGGCAACCCTTCTCTATGAAGTTGGTGATGATCTTGATGAAGCTACGGTAGCAAATTATGCAGCAAACCTGGACAAGGTATTGGCTGAGCTTCCTTCTCCTGTTACTAGTGGAACAGTTCTTACAGTCGAAGATCTTCAACAGGAATTCACATGCAATATAAATATTAAGCATATAAAAGAATTCGATGAGGAGGAAGGAACCTAAGGGAATGGTCCTTTCTGGATGGACACTAGCTTCTACAACAGAAAAGGATACTAACCTCTCTGTTGGCAATGGAGGAAGCACCTCTACTTATTCTCAAGCTGCATATGAGACTGTAGATGATGACGAGTTATCGATCATTCCAGCAGAAGCCGGCGTTGCTATTGTTGGCACCAAGCGAAAAGTATCTGAAATTTCTGCCAATCCAACACATTCTTCCAGTAGCATTGATCCTCCCACTCGCGAGTATGTGGAGAGGCTTAGAGATGATCCTATGTTCTTTGTTCTTGCTCAAAATATTCAGACTTATTTAACTCGAATAGGAGATTTTAAGGTAGCAGCGAAAGTTGCGTTGAGGCGGGTTGAACTTGTTTACTACAAGCCGCAAGAGGTATATGATGTCATGAGGAAAATGGTTGAAAATGGCGAGGATGATGGAAAATATGCGGTTACTCTCGCATTGTCGGTTCTAAAAGCGATTGAAGCTGGCAAATTGAAGCTCAAACTTAGAGGAGTTGCTTTGGGAGATAGTTGGATTTCTCCAAAAGATTTTGTGTTCTCATGGGGACCACTTCTCATGGATGTATCACGGCTCGATGAAAATGGCCTTGGAAAATCTAATAGTTTAGCGGAACAAATCAAGCAACAAATTGAGGGTGGATATTATGAAGATGCGACGAACTCATGGAGCGCACTTGAGAATATTATTAGTGAGAACAACAATTCTGTGGACTTCTAGAATTTTCTGTTGGATTTAGGAAATGATCCAGTTTCAATGTCAGCCATAGAATTATCGAAAGGAATAGCGTTGAAAAGATATTCGAGATATCTCGACTCCCTTAAGTCTAATTTGCCTGGTGGCAATGGTGACCTTGACAGTTTGATGAATGGATCTATTAGGAAGAAATTAAAAATCATCCCTGAGAACGTGACATGGGGAGGGCAATCAAATGTTGTGTTTGCATCTCTTTCAGGCGACTTCATGAAGCTAAGACTTTACGAGGTTGATGACATTAAGGAATTGATTATTATAATAAAGGAGTATGTGCTGGATTTGCAGATGGAGCTCAAGAGCAGGGAAATAAAAGACAATCCAGTACGTCAGCAAGAGCTAGCAGAGTTTTCTAACCTGATATCAGAGGATCTTCCTCCTGGGCTGCCGCTAAAGGATTCCGATGAAGCTGTTGTGAACTCGGGGACGAGTTCTTTCCAACCCAGGGTGACTGATGTAGAAGGGTTTCTAGGGTTCCTAATTTGCTCTCAAAGTTATTTACTAAATAACTTATTCGTAATCTTTCAATTTAATTAGGAGTCTTTTTAGTTTTCTTTTAGGATTAGGCTTTACTTTTTATTTTAGGAATAGACTGCTTGTTATTTTAGTATTTGATTATATTTTTTCTTTTACGAATAAGCTGCTTATTATTCAAGTTATTTGTGCACTATAAATAGAGTTCTTCCTCAATATTGTAATAGACTTTTGATTTTGATAATTTGAATTGAACATTAGAGTTGTTTATCTGTGTTTTGGGCAATTCTCTTGTGTTCTTTCTCGTGAATTATCTGTTAGAACTAGCCTGCAGGATAATTGCTATTCTGTGCGGCGTCAGTGACCCGAGCAAATTAAAGGTTACCTTTGCTTATTCAAATGCTCGTCTTGTCTCGTCCCGTTCCAAACCCGTTTGGAATGGGAAGAGGTCTATCCATCCCGATCCCATCTCAAAGATAAAACAACAGAATGGGATCGGGAAGTCCATCCTATCCCATCCCATCCTGTGCCCACCCGTAGTCAGTACTGTCATATTGTGTTACATAACTTTCATTTGCTCAATTATTTGTTAATCTATAACATTATGAAGCAGTGGTTGGTCAATCACCCAGAATTTAATTCGAATCCACTTTACATAGCAGGTGATTCATACTGTGGCATTACCGTCCCCATCATTGTTTTTGCTCGATTTCATTCTTTGTGTTGTGTAGTTGCTGATTTTCAGTATTCATGATGTTAATGCAGGCATTGAATTGCAGGACAAACCACTCATCAATCTGAGTGTACTTTCTTTGAAGCGAAGAAGATAATATGTTGTTGAAATTCATGTGCTTTTTTAGAAATTTACTTTGTTTTCACACGTTCGTTCAATTTGTACTTTGAGATCTATAGAGCAATCTAACTCGGTCAATCTGATACAAGTTTTCTACTGAGAGCAAATACATATAGCCTGGAAACACTTTCAATGTCAATTGTGTTTGAAATGGTGTAAGGGGTATATACTAAAATAAGGTTTGGGGATCTCAAAACCCATGCTCGCTTCCAAAAAAAAAAAAAAAAAAAAAAAAAAAAAAAAAAAAGGAACCCAGGAACAGATATGAACTTTGATGCTAATTCAAGTATTCCATTTGTTCATCAAACGGCACTTTTATATATCAGACGAACTCTATGAGGTGATCTTTCTCATAACTTCCACCCTCATTAGAGTTCATCCTTATATTCTGTGTTTGTGATCATTTGGTGGTTGTTTTCAGGCAACAAAAGCAAGTTGCAGAGGGGACTATGTTAATGTAGATACTAGAAGTGTACAATGTGATATGGATCTACAAACCGTCTTCAACGTAATTAGTTATGAAATTTTGTTTTTTTCGTTTCATAAGTTTTAAAATCCAGTTTAACCTCCTAAGACATAAATGTTGAAATGGTCTATCATGCACATAAAGCTCACTGCAGGAGTGAACCCAGGACACATTTTGGAGCATTATTGCCGTGACGTGACACAAGAAGAAGAACCAACTTGGACAGCCCGAAGATCCGTCACAGAAAACTTTATGCATTCCCCCGCCCAACTCCCATTTCCTGACCTTGGATGCAGGGTAACACTGACTTCCTATACCTGTACCTTGAATGAATACATACACTTACAGATTACAACTAAAACCATTTGCAGACTTATGTTTACTTGCCCTCTACCTTCTGGGCAAATGATGACCGATGCTCTCCATATCAAGAAGGTATGATCATATCATGATGATTGACACAGAAATATTAGTGATGATTGTAAGTATATATGATTTATGAATGATTCAGGGGATGGTAGAGACATGGAATAGGTGCAAGCTTTGTATACCTTACATTAAAGATGTACAGACCTGGATTTCCATCGAAGTCTGAGCATAAAAGGGTATGAGCATATATAACCTTTTATATACAAAAGAGTATAACATTGATTGAAGACTAATGATTCTTTACAGTGGTGACCATGACATAACAATTCCATACTTGGGTACTCAAGAATGGATAAAATCGCTCAACTTTTCAGTTGTTGATGGGTGGCGACCGGGGTTTGTTGACAATCAAGTTGCTGGGTATATAACTTCATAATTCCACCCCCCATTAAAATGCATCATCTTAAGAACTGGTAATGAAATGAAGGTTCTTATTTTCTTGTAAATACACAAGGACATATTTTAACCAGATGACATTTGCGACTGTTAAAGCAAGAACTCATCTTGCCCTCTACTTCATTGGTTTGTTGCTATAGTATATACAAGTTCAAACGATTGTAAAGCTAATGTTAAGTGTTGATTTTTTCAGGGAGGAGGACACACTGCCCCGGAATACATTCCTAAGGAATGTCTTGCTATGTTCAAAACATGGTTGTCTCAAAATCCTTTGTAACCAATCCACCCCCCCCCCCCACCCCAATTGACATTTAGTTTGTACTGATACCAATAAACTGTATAATTTACGATCTGGATTAGTTTGAATCAAGTTTGAAGGCGTTATAGGAACAATTTGCATGCATTTAGAAGTACTTAATTTGCACTTTTTTGGAGGTTTTGTAACATTCTCATAGTGGTTGCTAGTTAGGCTCTGCTTGTAGAACATAAAAATTAATATAGTTGAGTTCAGTTGTCAGTTTTTACTTAAAATCGATCCAAACGAAACTGTGCACCTAAAAATGGCTCAAAATACTTAATACTTACAGTGCTCTTGAAGCAAACCCAAACGGGTAAACCTGAAAGTGAAAATGAAAGATCAACTTGATAAAATAAATAGACCATCAAGTCCAGTGATTTGTTTATACCCATCAATATTGATTCTGTTAGTATAACAAGTATAAAATTATAATTAAGAATGAATTGCAAACACTTTTTTACAATCTTCCAAGCCTACTGCCCATAAACAAACAAAAAAGATGGAGTCAGAAGCAGATTGATGGATAGATTATTTCCTGTTAGGTAGTGCAAGATTGCGCAATTTTGTGGAAATATTAACACAAGAGACACGAAGAAACTTAATTATATTTGGTGAATTCCACATAAAAGACAATCAGTGACGGCAGACAAATTTTGAGTTCAATTAGCATACAAATTGGTTGCCTACGCACCTCCTTTGCTTGCATACCCAGCCTGCGCAATAAAATCTGATTCCC
Source organism: Berberis vulgaris (assembly GCA_963556465.1). Classification (NCBI taxonomy): domain Eukaryota; kingdom Viridiplantae; phylum Streptophyta; class Magnoliopsida; order Ranunculales; family Berberidaceae; genus Berberis; species Berberis vulgaris. The sequence continues at coordinate 1,590,217 of OY747137.1, read as the reverse complement.
ATCTCTTTTTTTTTTTTACGGAATAAAGGGTTTGGACACACATCTAATCCAATGATACGTTTTAACAATCACGTAGTTAGCAGAAACATCCCTTCCTTCATACAACTTTTTTTCTCTGCAACCATATCCCCCAAAGTATAAAAAGGTGGGTAAGCTGATAAAGAATACCAGACAAGGTCGTATCCTTTGCCAGCAAGAACCAGCTTCTTAACATTGTGCCCACCTCCACGGTCTATATATGTGTACATCCAAAATCAACTCAAAGTGTGCCCATACTCTCAAAGCCAGCATGGTTTCAAATCTAATTTGGAGATTGTTCTCCTGCTTAGTTCGCTTCATATTCTACATGTTGTGCTTTCAAGCAAGGGACTTTGCTTACAACACGACAAAATCCCTGAAACCATAGGAAGATGAACTTCCATTTTGAAGCTAAGTTTTTAGTATGTATTTCATGTAGGTACTTTTTTTTTTTTTTTGGTCAAACACGAAGATGTTTATTAATGAAAGAAAGGGAAACAAAATACAACGAGAAACATTCCTATATCAAGGAATGCCAAGACACTATGAAAGTGTCAAAACCCAAATCCCTAAATAAATTAATCTAAAAATGGAGCCTTCAAACATCAAACTCAAACCGAATTCCACCAAGAAACTGCTCCAAATGGATTTGGAGAAACTGCAGTGAAGCATCAAATGGTCCAGTGTCTCGTCAGATTCATTGCAAAGCACACAAAAACTCCCAGTGAGGATTCCTATTTTTCTTAACCTATCTTTAGTCAAGATCTTCTCATGCAAAACTGACCAACTAAAGAAATTGATCCGAGGAAAAAAGTTTTTCACCCATACCAGATTTTTGTGGGAGGAAATGAAGGGGTTAGAGTGGGTCTCATAATGAGATGCAGCCAACATATCCGAAAATTCTTTCACCGAGAAGCCCACACCTTTACCCTTCCACACCAAACTATTTGGTCCCTCTGAGAGCATTTGTCTATCCAACAGATGCATTAGATTAGCGAACTCATCTAGTTCCCCAGTATTGAGGTGTCTTCGAAAGGAAAGATCCCAAGAATTACTGTTAGACCAAAAACTGCTCACACTCCCATATTGATTGTTGTTAATGATAAACAACATTGGAAACAGATCCTTCAAAGATTGGTTACTACACCAAACATCATACCAGAAAGAGATGAGATCACCATTTCCACATTGGAGAGAAGTGTGAGGGTAGAAGCCACTTGCGCACTGGGAGATGGACTTCCACAAAGAGCATCCGTAGGAAGTGTACTTAGTTCTCTTTTCCCAAACCCATCTATTGTGCCCATATTTGTCCATAATGAGAGATCTCCATAAATTATCATTCTCTTCTGCAAATCGTCAAAGCCACTTAGAAAGTAATGCAATATTGAAAGTGAGCACCTGACGAATGCCTAAACCACCTCGAGATTTAGGGCAACAAATTTTCTCCCAGCCCACTAAATGCATCTTTCTAGAGTTATGAGAAGAACCCCAAAGAAAATCGCGCATGATCTTTTCCATCTTGGCTGCTATTGAACAAGGAACCTTGATAAGAGACAGAATGAAGACCGGGATAGAAGCTAATGTGGATTGTACAAGAGCTAGTCTGCCTGCTTTAGAGATAAATTTGCGTTTTCAAGACGCTAGCTTCGATTCCATCCTTTCGATCGTCTCATCCCACACAGCTTTACTTTTGAAACTAGCCCCCAAAGGCATGCCCAAGTACTTAACTGGAAGATGACCATCTGAACAACCCAATAAACCCGCCAACTGGTGCAGATGAGGGACCGCTCCAATAGGGAACACCCTAGATTTGTGAAAGTTGATTTTCAGTCCTGAAATAACTTCAAACCAAAGCATAATTCTTTTAAGAGCAAGAACCTGAGAAGAGGAAGCATCACAAAAGAGGATAGTATCATCCGCATACTGGAGAATAGAGACAGGCGGACTACCCTCCGCGACAGAAAACCCTCTCACTAGGCCAGCATCAACCGCTTTAAGAATCATGTGAGTTAAACCTTCTGCTGCTATAGTAAAAAGAAGAGGAGACAGGGGATCGCCTTGTCGCAGGCCTTTCGAGCTATTGAAAAATCCGTGCAGCTGACCATTAATTTTCAAAGAGAAATTAGCTGTAGATCTGCAAGTGTGAAGCCAATGAATCCATTTGGAGTCAAACCCCATGCGAGCCATTACCAAATCCAAATATCTCCAAGAAACATTGTCAAAGGCTTTGGAGAAATCTAATTTGATAACAAGCCCTGGAACACCTTGTTTTTTCCTAGAATCAATAATTTCATTGGCAATCAAAGGGCTATCAACCACCTGTCTTCCACTGACTGCTGCACTTTGAAAAGAAGAAATGACTGAATGAAGAACTATTTTCAATCTGTTAGCCAACACCTTGGCAATGATCTTATAGGCCCCATTCAAAATACTGATAGGTCTAAAATCTTTTACTGTCCGCATTCCCGCACATTTAGGAATGAGCGAGATGATAGTGGTGTTCAATCGCCAATCAAGAAAATTCCTCGAGTTAAATTCTGCAACAACTTTCAGAAAATCATTTTTGATTACCTCCCACATATTCAAATAGAACACCATAGAGAAACCATCAAGACCTGGAGAAACTTCAGATTTTAGATCTTCCATTGCCGCTCTAATTTCCATCTCCGAAAAATTATCTACCAAGGCAGTAGCCGTAGACTGAGAGATAGACTTGAAGGTAATCCCCGAGAAGAAAGGTCGTCACTCCGCCTTTTCATGGAACAACTCCTTGAAGTGAGATATCAAGAGTTCTCTAATCCTGACTTCATCCACTACCAACTCCTGACCCATGCTAAGAGCTTCAATGGAGTTAAACAGTCTGCGTCTGTTAGCCAAGGTATGAAAGAATTTGGTCCCCTGATCCATATGACGAACCCAGTTGACTCCTGATCTGATCCTCCAAAACTCCTCATCTCTTTTGATTAATGTTGCCCACTCTTGATGTAGATGCACTCTACAAGACCTCTCCTCAACAGTCAGGTCCCTGATCTCTTCATCAGCATCAATGTTAGCAATTAAAGCAGAGGTATTTTGAATACATAAATTTGTCTTACCCCAAACTTTATTCCTCCAGCTTTTGAGATTGCATCTGAGAGCCTTAAGCTTCCACCATAAACAGTAGCCAGGGTGGCCAGAGACTACTGAGTTGTTCCACCAAGCTTTCATCTCCTCTTGATCAAACCAACCGTTATCAAATGAAAAAAGGCGAGTACCACCACCAACAGACGAGTTCGCAAGCAAAATCGCGTGATGGTCAGAACCTGCTGCACCCTTGAGCCATTCAACTTTATCACCAAATTTGTCAATCCAATCCACCGAGGCTAGAAATCGATCAAGTCGACAAAGGATAGGAAGATCTCTACGATTTGACCAAGTGAATTTCCCCCCTTTAAGACTGAAATCGGCGAGTTCCACCTCATTAATGAATTGATTGAATTTCTGCATGCTCATGGACCTCCTCCTGCATCCTTTTTTTTCATTCATATGACGGACAACGTTGAAGTCACCCGCTAACACCCATGGCGATTGCACCCAACCAGCAATGTCATATAGTTCTTCCCAGAAGTGGTCTCTAAGCGAAGGATCACATGGACCATAAATGTTAGTCCCTGACCAAATTGAATTATCCGAGATCATTTGGAATTGAATAGAAAGAGAAAAATTCCCTTTCAACACTTCCCTCATCTGAAAAAGATCAGCGTCCCAAATAGCTAAAATGTCGCCCGAGCTGCCAATGGATTCCACCATAGCCCAATCAAAAGAACTATCACCCCACAATTTTCTGATAAATTCTCTAGAGCATCTCTCCAATTTCGTTTCTTGAACGAAAATAAGGTCTGGACGATTCTCTGAAATTAATCTACGACAACCCCTTTGCCGCTCAGTATTTCCGAGCCCCCTACAGTTCCACGAAAGAATTTTGAGGTTCATGTAAAACCTTCAAACCCAGGGTTGTTGCATTTGTCCATTGCTTTGTCAGATATTGTACCCTGCGCTGCAGCTTGAACCATTTCTAAAGGCCTGTTTTCATCCTGATTGAGGTCCACTCCCACTGTCAAGCCAATTTCTTTGAAAGCCGAACGATCTGATGCTTTTTCCTGAGTCGAATGACAGTCAGAGACAGAAGGCTCCGCACTGTCATTGACCCTAGAAACAAAACTTGGAGACTTGCCAGAAGTCCGTTCGCTAGGGAGTAAAAACACAAGATTTTCCGTATGTGGAATCTCGAAACCTGGAGGAGCGCCTACGTGGTCTGGGGTAGATGAGAAACTCTCCGCATGAGAAACACATTGATTTTTAGATAAACCATGGGCTTCAACACATTGTTCTGCAAGTGGCTCGAAACCCGGGGGGTAAGGTAAAGATACCGAACAATCCTGGGTCTGATTGGAAGACTCTCCCCTTGTCAGCCCAGCAGGGGCACTACAACCTTTAAGTTCTACCTGCCCTGCCTTGTTGGTTGAGCTTGATTTGTTGGATCTCTTTTGAAGCATGAACCTAGATCTGGTAGGGAAGACTGAGAAATTGGCCCATTCAGCGGCTCTGTTACGCTGTGCTTTTCTTGCCAGCTTTCGATCCCTGCGGGCATGCATAGACATCTTGGTCAAAAGGGGGTCCAAGTTGAAGACATTTTCTTCCACCGCTTCTAATACCCTCCAATAATTGCCAGCTGTCTGTTGATCATTAGACTTGGCCAAGCTTTGTTCCAAAAAAGACTTAGGCCCTTTGCTGGGTGAGGGCCCAACAATACCTTTGCCTTTATCTTGCTGAGATGGACGCGCTGACTCAGACAGCGAGTTGGCCGCTGAAACGGCACGAGAAGCAGGGGAATGGGGAAGCATTGGGTAGTGTCGGGGAGACTGATCATTCAGTGTCGGCAACCTAGGAGGCGGGTCGAATGCTTTGCATGAGGACACGTGAGGAGAGTTAGCGAAGACCAAGAAAGCCGTGTGTCCAAATGGAAGAGCAACAGGTGTCCACTGAATCACTGACTCAGGCAACTCTATCAACGACCTTGCACGATTCTTTCTTGCAACGGGATCAGGAGGAAGATGATTGCCCCATACTTGGGACAAGAAATCAATGGAAGAATCCCGATGAATGGAGGTAGCTGCAATGGGACCCTTACTGGCAATCGGGGTAGGGCTCACGCTGGAGAGATTAGTGGTCACTACCTCCACAAAGGTTCTTTTGTGCGAGGGTGGGACAACACTAATACCTGGCAGAGTTGAAACCCCATCTCGTTTAACTTGCTGCTTAGGTAAGGGCTGAGGCACCTTATTTAAAACCATCTCATTCATAGCTTGGGCGAGTTGTTTCCAGCCTGTCCCGTCCACTCCAGCTGGCACCTTGATAGTTTTGGAACCTGATCCCCAACCCACCAAAATAGAAAGGAATATTCCTCCTATATTGGCCTCTTTCACCATCATAACCCATCTATTGTTGATTTTCCAACTGGCTGAGAAGGCATTAGAGCATGATTCCACAGCTTTCTTAAGCTGAAACTCAATCCATTTTCCCATCTGCAATTCGACAAAAACTTTGATTCTAACCCTCGAGCTCGATTCAAGTAACAACAAACCTCCTCTTGACTTTCGAAGCCCAAATTCTTTCCCATCAATTTTTAACAAGCGAAAATTTCCTGCTTTGAACTCCATTTCTCCCAAGATTTAGAACAAATTTACAAACATACAAGCACAATTTCACCAGCATACAAGCATCATAGCAATACGAAGATTAGGAATAACTGAAAGGTCTTACTTGTTGCCAAAAAATTGTCAAATGTGTTCCAAAGTTTGAAAAAAAGCTCACCGCCGTCGCATGCCCTCGCTCACCACCGTCAAGCCCCGGAGATGGCAAATCAAGAACAAGGAAGAGGCTCCTGCGAGATCCTTCGAAAACCCCCTCACCACTGCGAGAACCACCTCAACTTCGAAAAACCACCTTTGAATACCCCTTTATACCTTCGAAAACCCCTTTTCAACTTCGAAAAAACTACTCTTCACTGTCGAAAACCCCTTTTCAACTTCGAAAACTACTCTTCACTGTCGAAAACCACAAATCCCTCTTCACTTCGAAAACCACCCTCTTCACTGCGAAAACCTCTTCACTGCGAAAACCACCTTTCCCTGCGAAAACCTCTTCACTGCGAAAAACCCCCTTTTCCTGCGAAAACCACCTTCCCTGCGAAAACCACCCTCTTCACTGTCGAAAACCCTCTTCACTGCGAAAACCACCCTCTTGAATGTCGAACCCCTTCGAAACCCCTTTTCAAATGCGAAAACTACTCTTCACAGTCGAAACCACCCTTTCAACTTCGAAGACCACTCTATGCACAAACCACCCTTTCACAAACCAGCCTTGCACAAAACACCCTTTCACTGTCGAAAACACCCTCTCACTGTTCATTCCTTAAGAGTGTCTTCACAAGGACATATTCAAATAGAGCTATTCTACGTGGCGAGGAAATGAGCGAGGAAACCAGCGAGGGAAGTGAGGTGGGGTGAACCATTCACTCCCCTCGGGATGCGGGCCGTTATTTTTTGCGCACGCATCCTGAGAGGGGTGAATGGTTCACCCCCTCCACCTCACTTTCCTCGCTGGTTTCCTCGCTCATTTCCTCGACATTTAGAATTTTGCATTCAAATACACATGACATTGGCCACTGTAAAGGCAAGAAACTTATTCTCCTGTTTCAACTAGTTAAATTGAACTCGGTTGATTAAGGGGCTGTATTTATCTTTTACTATCCAGATCTGAACTAGGTTTAATTAAGATGGATCTGCCCAGTTCAAAGAGTTTGTTTCTTAAAAGCTGAAAAAACAGATCTTAAATATAATAGTTTCATAAGGGGACTATAAATCGAAGTAAAGATAAATTCAAGTTGGAAAACTAGCCAAAATAAGAAATAAATCACCAAGTTTCATTAGAGTTGTTGTTGTTGTTTTTTTTTTTTTTTGGAAAGCGAGCGGGGTTCTTAGGATCCCCGAACCTTATATTAATAAAAGAAGATGGTGATGATAAAGTTTACAATTGCTCATACATTCACTTGTTTCGTCATTTACAAAACAAAAAACTTGCTTCAAAGCTTCAACAAAAAACCTAATTAGTTCTAGATTCACCGTCTCCAGGTTAGGGAGTA